>OZ024744.1:4620710-4754666 GCA_964016885.1 Eledone cirrhosa | reverse complement strand
GTAGTGTGGTATATTGTACTATAGTGTGGTATATTGTAGTGTGGTATAGTATATTGTAGTGTGGTATACTGTATTATAGTGTGGTATATTGTAGTGTGGTGTGGTATATTGTAGTGTGGTCTGATGTAGTGCAGTGTGGTATAGTATAGTGTAGTGTGGTATATTGTAATATAGTGTGGTATATTGTAGTGTGGTGTAGTATATTGTAGTGTGGTACACGGTAATGTAGTGTGGCATATTGTAGTGCGGTGTAGTATATTATAGTGTGTTGCATGGTACTATAGTGTGGCTTATTTTAGTGTGGTGTAGTATATTGTAGTGTGGTACCTGGTACTATAGTGTGGCATGTTGTAGTGTGGTGTAGTATATTGTAGTGTGGTATATTGTATTATAGTGTGGTATATTGTAGTGTGGTGTAGTATATCGTAGTGTGGTATAGTGTACTATAGTGTTGTATATTGTAGTGTGGTGTAGTATATTGTAGTGTGGTATAATGTACTATAGTGGGGTATATTGTAATGTGGTGAGGTATATTGTAGTGTGGTGTGGTATATAGTAATATGGCGTGGTGTGATAAATTGTAGTGAGGTGCAGTATATTGTAGTGTGGTGTGATATATGGTAGTGTGGTGTGATATATTGTAGTGTAGTGTGGTATACTGTAGTGCGGTTTGATATAGTGTAGTGTGGAGTGGTATATTGTAGTGTGGTGGGACATATAGTAATGTGGCGTGGTTTATTGTAGTGTCGTGTGGTATATTGTATTGTGGTGTGGTATAGTGTAGCGTGATGTGGTATATAGTAGTCTGGTGTGCTATAATGTAGAGTGGTGTGGTATATTGTAGTGTGATGAGGTATATTGTAGTGTGGTGGGGCATATTGTAGTGTGGTGTGATATATTTTAGTGTGATGTGATATATTGTAGTGTGGTGTGGTATATTGTAGTGTGGTGTGATAGAGTGTACTATTGTGTGGTATATCGTTGTGTGGTGTGGTATATAGTAGTGTGGTGTGGTATATTGTAGTGCGGTATAATATAGTGTAGTGTGATGTGACATATTGTAGTGCGGTGTGGTATATTGTAGTGTGGTGGGATAGAGTGTAGTGTGGTGTGATATATTGTAGTGTGATGTCATATAGTGTAGTGTGATGTGATATATCGTAATAGGTTGTGATATAATGTAGTGCGGTATATTATAGTGTGGTGTGATATAATGTAGTGTGGTGTGGTATATTGTAGTGTGGTGTGATATATTGTATTGTGGTGTTGTATAGTGTAATGTGGTGTGGTATATTGTAGTGTGGTGTGATATATTGTAGTGTCGTGAGATATATTGTAGTGTCGTGTTATATAGAGTAGAGTGGTGTGGTATATTGTAGTGTGGTGTGATATATTGTAATATGGACAGGTATATTGTATTGTGGTGAGATATATTGTAGTGTGGTGTGATAAATTGTAGTGTGCTGTGGTATACTGTAGTGTGGTTTGGTATAGTGTAGTGTGGTGTGGTATAGTGTAGTGTGATGTGAAATAATGTATTGTGGTCCGGTATATTGTAGTGTGTTATATTGTAGTGTGGTGTAGTATATAGTAGTGTGGTGTGATATATTGTAGTGTGGTGTTGTATAGAGTAATGTGATGTGGTATATTGTAGTGTGGTGTAGTATAATGTAGTGTGGTGTAGTATATTATAGTGTGTTGTCATAGAGTGTAGTGTGGAGTGATATATAGTATTGTGTTGTGATATAGTGTAGTGTGATGTAATATAATGTAGTAGGTTGTAATAGAGTGTAGTATTTGATAGTATAGTGTGGTGTGATACATCGTAGTGTGGTGGTATATATATTTTAGTGTGGTGTGATATATTTTAGTGTGGTGTGATATATTGTAGTGTGGTGTGATATAGTGTAGTGTGGTGTCATATAGCGTAGTGTGGTGTGATATATTTTAGTGTGTTGTGGTATATTGTAGTGAAATGTAACATAGTGTAGTGTGGTGTGGTATTGTGTAGTGTGGTGTGGTATTTTATAGTGTGATGTGGTATATTGTAGTGTGATGTTATATATTGTAGTGTGGTGTGATATAGTGTAGTGTGGTTTGCTATATTGTAGTGTGGTCAGATATATTGTAGTGTGGCATGCTATAGTGTAGTGTGGTGTGATATATTGCAGTGTGGTGTGGCATAGTGTGGTCGGATACACTGTAGTGTGGTGTGGTATAGTCTAGTGTGGTGTGATATATTGTACTGTGGTTTGATATATTGTAGTGTGGTGTTGTATATTGTAGTGTGGTGTGGCATATTGTAGTGAGGTGTGGTATATGGTAGTGTGATGTGATATAGTGTAGTGTGGTGTGGTATAGTGTAGTGTGATTTGATATATTGTAGTGTGGTGTGATATATTGAAGTGTGCTGTGGTAAACTGTGGTGTGGTACACTGTAGTGTGGTGTAGATTAGTGTGATGGGAAATAATTTATTGTGGTCTGGTATATTGTAGTGTGGTATATTGTAGTCTGGTGGGCTATATTGTAGTGTTGTGTGATATATTGTAATGTTGAGTGGTATATTGTATTGTGGTGAGTTATATTGTAGTCTGTTTGTGATATAGTGTAGTGTGGTGTGGTATACTGTAGTGTGGTTTGTTATATTAAAGTTTGACGTGATATACTGTAGTATGTTGTAGTATATTGTAGTGTGGTGTGGTATAATGTAGTGCGGTGTGATATATTGTAGTGTGGTGTCGTATAGTGTAATGCGGGTGGTATATTGTAGAATGGTGTGATATATTGTGGTGTGGTGTGTTATATTGTAGTGTGGTGTGGTTTATTGTAGTGTAGTGTGATATATTGTAGTGTGTTGTGATACATTGTATTTCGGTGTGATATAGTGTAGTGTGGTGTGATATATTCAAGTGTGGTCAGATATATTGTAGTGTGGTGTGGTATAGTGTAGTGCGGTGTGATATATTGTAGTGTGTTGGGGTATAATGTGGCGGGATATACTGTAGTGAGGTGTGGTATAGTCTAGTGTGGTGTGGTGTATTTCAGTGCGGTGTAGTATACTGTAGTGTAGTATGATATATTGTACTGTGGTATGATATATTGTAGTGTGGTGTGGTATATTGTAGTGTGGTGTGGCATATTGCAGTGAGGTGTGGTATATGGTAGTGTGATGTGATATAGTGTAGTGTGGTGTTGTATGCTGTAGTGTGGTGTGATATAGTGTAGGGTGGTGTGATATATTGTAGTGTAGTGTGATATATTGTAGCGTTGTGGGACATATTGTAGTGTGGTGTGATATAGTGTAGTGTGGTTTGATATATTGTAGTGTGTTGTGGTATAGTGTAGTGTGGTTTGATATAGTGTAGTGCGGAGTGTTATATTGTTGTGTGGTGTAGTATATTGTAGTGTGGTGTATTATATTGTAGTGGGATGTGATAAAGTGTAGTGTGGTGTGGTATAGCGTAGTGTTGTGTGGTATATTGTAGTGTGGTGTGGTATAGTGTATTGAAAAGTTCTATATAGTAGTGTGGTTTGGTATAACGTAGTCTGGTATATTGCAGTGCGATGTGCTATATTGCTGCGTTGTGTGGTATATTGTAGTGTAATGTGATATATTGTAGTGTGGTGTGGTATATTGTAGTGCGGTTTGATAGCGTGTATTATTGTGTGGTATATTGTAGTGTGGTGTTATATATTGTACTGTGATATATATATTGTAGTTTGGTGTGATAGCGTGTAGTGTGGTGTGATATATTGTAGTACGCTGTGATATAGTGTAGTGTGATGCGATATATTGTAGTAGGTTGTGATATAGTGTAGTGTGGTATATTGTAGTGTGGTGTGATTTACTGCAGTGTGGTATATTGTAGTATGGTGTGATATATTGTAGTGTTGTACGGTATATTGTAGTGTGGTGTAGTATATTGTAGTGGGGTGTAGTATATTGTAGTGTGGTGTGATATAGTGTAGTGTGGTGTGGTATAATGTAGTGTTTTATATTGTAATATGGTGTGATATATTGTGGTGTGGTGTGTTAAATTGTAGTGCTGTGTGGTATAGTGTAGTGTGGTGTGGCATATTGTAGTGAGGTGTGGTATATGGTAGTGTGATGTGATATAGTGTAATGTGGTGTGGTACCCTATAGTGTGGAGTGATATATTGTAGTGAGCTCTGGTATACTGTAGTGTGGTGTGGTATAGTGTAGTGTAGTGTGGTATAGTGTAGTGTGCTGTGAAATAATGTATTGTGGTCTGGTATATTGTAGTGTGGTATATTGTAGTGTGGTGTAGTATATAGTAGTGTGGTATGATATATTGTAGTGTGATGGGTTATATAGTAATGTGGTGTTGTATATTGTAGTGTGGTGTAGTATACTGTAGTGTGGTGTATTATATTGTAGTGGGGTGTGATAAAGTGTAGTGTGGTGTGGTACAGCGTAGTGTTGTGTGGTGTATTGTAGTGTGGTGTGATATAGTGTATTGAAAAGTTCTATATAGTAGTGTGGTTTGGTATAACGTAGTCTGGTGTGGTATATTGCAGTGTGTTGTGGTATAGTGCTGCGTGGTGTGGTATATTGTAGTGTGGTGTGATACATTGTAGTGTGGTGTGGTATATTGTATTGTAGTTTGATAGCGTGTATTATTGTGTGGTATATTGTAGTGTGGTGTGGTATATTGTAGTGTGGTGTTATATATTGTACTGTGATGTATATATTGTAGTTTGGTGTGATAGCGTGTAGTGTGGTGTGATATATTGTAGTGCGATGTGATATAGTGTAGTGTGATGCGATACATTGTAGTAGGTTGTGATATAGTGTAGTGTGGTATATTGTAGTGTGGTGTGGTATAGTGTAGTGTAATATGGTATAGTGTTATGTGCTGTGAAATAATATATTGTGGTCTGGTATATTGTAGTGTGGTATATTGTAGTGTGGTGTAGTATATAGTAGTGTGTTATGGTATATTGTAGTGTGTTGGGATATATAGTAATGTGGTGTCGTATATTGTAGTGTGGTGTAGTATACTGTAGTGTGGTGTAGTATATTGTAGTCTGGCGTGATAGAGTGTAGTATTGTGTGGGATATTGTAGTGTGGGATGGTAAATTGTAGTGCGGCGTGATATATTGTAGTGTGATAAGATATATTTTAGTGTGGTGTGGTATATTGTAATGTGGTTTAATAGAGTGTAGTGTGGAGTGATATATTGTAGTGTGGTGTGATATAGTGTAGTGTGATGTAATATATCGTACTAGGTTGTGATAGAGTGTAGTCTGGTATAATGTGGTGTGGTGTGATATATTGTAGTGTGGTGGTATATATATTTTGTGTGGTGCGATATATTGTAGTGTGGTGTTAAATATTTTAATGTGTTGTGGTATATTGTAGTGTAGTGTAATATAGTGTAGTCTGGTGTGGTATATTGTAGTGTGTTGTGACATAGGGTAGTATAGCGTAATATAGTGTAGTGTTGTGTGGTATGGGGTTGTGTGGTGTGATATACTGTAGTGTGGTGTGATATATTGTAGTGTGGTGTGATATACTGTAGTGTGGTGTGATATATTGTAGGGTGGTGTGATATATTGTAGTGTAGCGTGATATATTGTAGCGTTGTGGGACATATTGTAGTGTGGTGTGATATAGTGTAGTGTGATTTGATATATTGTAGTGTGTTGTGGTATAGTGTAGTGTGGTTTGATATAGTGTAGTGTGGAGTTGTATATTGTAGTATGGATGGATATATAGTAATGCGGTGTGGTATATTGTAGTTTGGTGTAGTATACTGTAGTGTGGTGTATTATATTGTAGTGGGGTGTGATAAAGTGTAGTGTGGTGTGGTATAGTGTAGTGTTTTATAATGTAGTATGGTGTGATATATTGTAGTGTGGTGTGTTATATTGTAGTGTTGTGTGGTATAGTGTGGTGTGGTGTGGCATATTGTAGTGAGGTGTGGTATATGGTAGTGTGATGTGATATAGTGTAATGTGGTGTGGTACACTATTGTGTGGAGTGATATATTGTAGTGAGCTCTGGTATACTGTAGTGTGGTGTGGTATAGTGTTGTGTAGTGTGGTATAATGTAGTGTGCTGTGAAATAATGTATTGTGGTCTGGTATATTGTAGTGTGGTATATTGTAGTGTGGTGTAGTATATAGTAGTGTGGTATGATATATTGTAGTGTGATGGGTTATATAGTAATGTGGTGTTGTATATTGTAGTGTGTTGTAGTATACTGTAGTGTGGTGTATTATATTGTAGTGGGGTGAGATAAAGTGTAGTGTGGTGTGGTACAGCGCAGTGTTGTGTGGTGTATTGTAGTGTGGTGTGATATAGTCTATTGAAAAGTTATATATAGTAGTGTGGTTTGGTATAACGTAGTCTGGTGTGGTATAGTGCAGTGTGATGTGGTATAGTGCTGCGTGGTGTGGTATGTTGTAGTGTGATGTGATATATTGTAGTGTGGTGTGGTATATTGTAGTGTGGTTTGATAGCGTGTATTATTGTGTGGTATATTGTAGTGTGGTGTGGTATATTGTAGTGTGGTGTTATATATTGTACTGTGATGTATATATTGTAGTTTGGTGTGATAGCGTGTAGTGTGGTGTGATATATTGTAGTGCGATGTGATATAGTGTAGTGTGATGCGATATATTGTAGTAGGTTGTGATATAGTGTAGTGTGGTATATTGTAGTGCAGTGTGATATATTGTAGTGTTGTACTGTATATTGTAGTGTGGTGTAGTATATTGTAGTGGGGTGTAGTATAATGTAGTGTGGTGTGATATAGTGTAGTGTGGTGTCGTATAGTGTAGTGTTTTATATTGTCGTATGGTGTGATATATTGTGGTGTGGTGTGTTATATTGTAGTGTTGTGTGGTATAGTGTAGTGTGGTGTGGCATATTGTAGTGAGGTGTGGTATATGGTAGTGTGATGTGATGTAGTATAATGTGGTGTGGTACACTATAGTGTGGAGTGATATATTGTAGTGCGCTCTGGTATATTGTAGTGTGGTGTGGTATAGTGTAGTGTAGTGTGGTATAGTGTAGTGTGCTGTGAAATAATATCTTGTGGTCTGGTATATTGTAGTGTGGTATATTGTAGTGTGGTGTAGCATATAGTAGTGTGGTATGGTATATTGTAGTGTGGTGGGATATATAGTAATGTGGTGCTGTATATTGTAGTGTGGTGTAGTATACTGTAGTGTGGTGTAGTATATTGTAGTCTGGTGTGATAGAGTGTAGTATTGTGTGGGATATTGTAGTGTGGGATGGTAAATTGTAGTGCGGCGTGATTTATTGTAGTGTAATATGATATATTTTAGTGTGGTGTGGTATATTGTAGTGTGGTTTAATAGAGTGTAGTGTGGAGTGATATAGTGTAGTGTGGTGTGATATAGCGTAGTGTGATGTAATATATGGTACTAGGTTGTGATAGAGTGTAGTCTGGAATAATGTGGTGTGGTGTGATATATTGTAGTGTGGTGTTATATATATTTTGTGTGGTGTGATATATTGTAACGTGGTGTGCAATATTTTAATGTGTTGTGGTATATTGTAGTGTAGTGTAATATAGTGTAGTCTGGTGTGGTATATTGTAGTGTGTTGTGACATAGGGTAGTAGAGCGTAATATAGTGTAGAGTTGTGTGGTATGGGGTAGTGTGGTATGATATACTGTAGTGTGGTGTGATATATTGTAGTGTGATGTGATATACTGTAGTGTGGTGTTATATATTGTAGTGTGGTGTGATAAACTGTAGTGTGCTGTGATATAATGTAGCGTGATGTGATATAATTTAGTGTGGTGTGGTACATTGTAGTGTGTTGTGTTATATTGTATTGTGATCTGGTATATTGTTGTGTGGTGTGATATAGTGTAGTGTGATATATTGTAGTGTGGTCAGATATATTGTAGTGTGGCGTGGTATATTGTAGTTTGGTGTAGTATACTGTAGTGTGGTGTATTATATTGTAGTGGGGTGTGATAAAGTGTAGTGTGGTGTGGTATAGTGTAGTGTTTTATATTGTAGTATGGTGTGATATATTGTAGTGTGGTGTGTTATATTGTAGTGTTGTGTGGTATAGTGTGGTGTGGTGTGGCATATTGTAGTGAGGTGTGGTATATGGTAGTGTGATGTGATATAGTGTAATGTGGTGTGGTACACTATTGTGTGGAGTGATATATTGTAGTGAGCTCTGGTATACTGTAGTGTGGTGTGGTATAGTGTTGTGTAGTGTGGTATAGTGTAGTGTGCTGTGAAATAATGTATTGTGGTCTGGTATATTGTAGTGTGGTATATTGTAGTGTGGTGTAGTATATAGTAGTGTGGTATCATATATTGTAGTGTGATGGGTTATATAGTAATGTGGTGTTGTATATTGTAGTGTGTTGTAGTATACTGTAGTGTGGTGTATTATATTGTAGTGGGGTGAGATAAAGTGTAGTGTGGTGTGGTACAGCGCAGTGTTGTGTGGTGTATTGTAGTGTGGTGTGATATAGTGTATTGAAAAGTTATATATAGTAGTGTGGTTTGGTATAACGTAGTCTGGTGTGGTATAGTGCAGTGTGATGTGGTATAGTGCTGCGTGGTGTGGTATGTTGTAGTGTGATGTGATATATTTTAGTGTGGTGTGGTATATTGTAGTGTGGTTTGATAGCGTGTATTATTGTGTGGTATATTGTAGTGGGGTGTGGTATATTGTAGTGCAGTGTGATATATTGTAGTGTTGTACTGTATATTGTAGTGTGGTGTAGTATATTGTAGTGGGGTGTAGTATAATGTAGTGTGGTGTGATATAGTGTAGTGTGGTGTCGTATAGTGTAGTGTTTTATATTGTCGTATGGTGTGATATATTGTGGTGTGGTGTGTTATATTGTAGTGTTGTGTGGTATAGTGTAGTGTGGTGTGGCATATTGTAGTGAGGTGTGGTATATGGTAGTGTGATGTGATGTAGTATAATGTGGTGTGGTACACTATAGTGTGGAGTGATATATTGTAGTGCGCTCTGGTATATTGTAGTGTGGTGTGGTATAGTGTAGTGTAGTGTGGTATAGTGTAGTGTGCTGTGAAATAATATCTTGTGGTCTGGTATATTGTAGTGTGGTATATTGTAGTGTGGTGTAGCATATAGTAGTGTGGTATGGTATATTGTAGTGTGGTGGGATATATAGTAATGTGGTGTTGTATATTGTAGTGCGGTGTAGTATACTGTAGTGTGGTGTAGTATATTGTAGTCTGGTGTGATAGAGTGTAGTATTGTGTGGGATATTGTAGTGTGGGATGGTAAATTGTAGTGCGGCGTGATTTATTGTAGTGTGATATGATATATTTTAGTGTGGTGTGGTATATTGTAGTGTGGTTTAATAGAGTGTAGTGTGGAGTGATATAGTGTAGTGTGGTGTGATATAGTGTAGTGTGATGTAATATATTGTACTAGGTTGTGATAGAGTGTAGTCTGGAATAATGTGGTGTGGTGTGATATATTGTAGTGTGGTGTTATATATATTTTGTGTGGTGTGATATATTGTAACGTGGTGTGCAATATTTTAATGTGTTGTGGTATATTGTAGTGTAGTGTAATATAGTGTAGTCTGGTGTGGTATATTGTAGTGTGTTGTGACATAGGGTAGTAGAGCGTAATATAGTGTAGAGTTGTGTGGTATGGGGTAGTGTGGTATGATATACTGTAGTGTGGTGTGATATATTGTAGTGTGGTGTGATAAACTGTAGTGTGCTGTGATATAATGTAGCGTGATGTGATATAATTTAGTGTGGTGTGGTACATTGTAGTGTGTTGTGTTATATTGTATTGTGATCTGGTATATTGTTGTGTGGTGTGATATAGTGTAGTGTGATATATTGTAGTGTGGTCAGATATATTGTAGTGTGGCGTGGTATAGTGTAGTGTGGTGTGATATATTGTAGTGCCGTGTAGTATACTGTAGTGTGGTGAGATATATTGTAGTGTGGTTTGATATACTGTAGTGTGGTGTGGTATATTGTAGGGTGGTGTGGCATATTGTAGTGAGGTGTGGTACATGGTAGTATGATGTGATATAGTGTAGTGTGGTGTGGTATACCGTAGTGTGGTGTGATATAGTGTCGTGTAGTGTGATATATCGTAACGTGGTGAGATATATTGTAGTGTGGTGTGGTATACTGTAGTTTGATGTGAAATAAGGTATTGTGATCTGGTACATTGTAGCATGTTATATTGTAGTGTGGTGTAGTATATTGTAGTCTCGTGTTATAGAGTGTAGTATGGTGTGGGTAGTATGGTGTCGGTAGTGCATTGTGATATATTGTAGTGTGATATGATATATTGTGGTGTGGTGTGGTATATTGTAGTGTGGTGTGATAGAGTGTAGTGTGAAGTGATATATTGTAGTGTGATGTGATATAGATGTAGTCTGATGTAATATATTGTAGTAGGTTGTGTTATAGTGTAGTCTGGTATATTGTAGTGTGGTGTGATATATTGTAGTGTGTTGGTATATATATTGTAGTGTGATGTGATATATTGTAGTGTGGTGTGATATATGGTTGTGTGTTGTGGTATACTGTAATGCGGTGTGGTATATTATAATGTGGTATGGTATATTGTAGTTTGAAGTAGTATATTGTAGTGTAATGTGGTATATTGTAGTGAGGTGTTATATAGTGTAGTGTGGTGTGATATATTGTAGTGTGGTCAGATATATTGTAGTGTGGCGTGGTATAGTGTAGTGTGGTGTGATATATTGAATTGCGGTGTGGTATAGTGTGGTGGGATACACTGTAGTGTGGTGTGATATAGTCTAGTCTGGTGTGGTATATTGTAGTGCGGTATAGTATACTGTAGTTGTGGTGTGATATATAGTACTATGGTTTTATATAGTGTAGTGTTGTGTGGTATATTGTAGTATGGTGTGGCATATTGTAGTGAGCTGTGGTATATGGTAGTGTAATGTGAAATAGTGTAGTGTGGTGGGATATATTGTAGTGTGCTGTGGTATACTGTAGTGTGGTGTGGTACAGTGTAGTGTGGTATGGTATAGTGTAGCGTGATGTGAAATAATAAATTGTGGTGTGGTATATTGTAGTGTGTTATATTGTAGTGTGGTGTGGTATATAGTAGTGTGGTGTGATATATTTTAGTGTGGTGGGATATATATTAATGTGGTGTAGTATATTGTAGTGTGGTGTAGTAAATTGTTGTCCGGTGTGATAGATTGTAGTATGGTGTAGGATATTGTATTGTGGTGTGGTATATTGTAATGTGGTGTGATAGAGTGTAGTGTGGAGTGATATATTATAGTGTGATTTGCTATAGTGTAGTGTGATGTAATATATTGTAGTAGGTTGTGGTATAGCGTAGTCTGGTATATGGTTGTGTGGTGTGATATATTGTAGTATGTTCGTATATATATTGTAGTGTGGTGTGATATATTGTATTGTGGTGTGGTATATTATAATATGGTATGATATATTGTAGTTTTACAATATATTGTATTATAATGTGTTATGATATATTGTGCTATGATATAAAGTAGCGTGATGTGATATAATGTAGTGTGGTGTGGTATATTGTAGTGTGCTGTATTATATGTTAGTGTGATGTAGTATATTGTTGTGTGGTGTGATATAGTGTAGTGTGATATCTTGTAGTGTGGTCAGATATATTGTAGTGTGGCGTGATATAATGTAGTGAGGTGTGATATATTGTAATGCGGTCTAGTATACTGTAGTGTGGTGTGATATATTGTAGTGTGGTTTGATATACTGTAGTGTGGTGTGATATATTGTAGTGTGGTGTGGCATATTGTAGTGAGATGTGGTATGTCGTAGTGTGATGTGATATAATGTAGTGTGTTGTGGTATACTGTAGTCCGGTGCGATATGGTGTCGTGTAGTGTGATATATTGTAGTGTAGTGGGATATATTGTAACGTGGTGGGATATATTGTCGTGCGGTGTGATATATTGAAGTGTGCTGTGGTATACTGTAGTGTGGTGTGGTACAGTGTAATGTGGTGTAGTATAGTGTAGTGTGACGTGAAATAATATATTGTGGTCTGGTATGTTGTAGTGTGGTATATTATAGTGTGGTGTAGTATATAGTATTGTGGTGTGATATATTGTAGTGTGGTGGGATATATAGTAATGTGGTGTGGTATACTGTAGTGTGGTGTGGTATATTGTAGTCTGGTGTGATAGAGTGTAGTATGGTGTGGAATATTTTATTGTGGTGTGGTAAATTGTAGTGCGGTGTGATATATTGTAGTGTGGTGTGATATAATGTAGTGAGGTGTGATATATTGTAGTGTGATGTGGTATACTGTAGTGTGGTGTGGTACAGTGTAGTGTGGTATGGTATAGTGTAGTGTGGCGTGATATAGTGTAGTGTGGTGTGATATATTGTAGTGCGGTGTAGCATACTGTAGTGTGGTGTGATATATTGTAGTGTGGTTTGATATATTATAGTGTGGTGTAGTATACGGTAGTGTGGTGTGGTATATAATAATGTGGTATGATATATTGTAATTTGGTGTAGTATATTGTAGTGTGGTGTGATATATTGTACTGTTGTTTGATATATTGTTGTGTGGTGTGGTATATTGTAGTGTGGTGTGGCATATTGTAGTGAGGTGTGGTATACGGTAGTGTGATGTGATATAGTGTAGTGTGATTTTATATATTGTAGTGTTGTGTGGTATACTCTAATATGGTTTGATATAGTGTAGTGTGGAGTGGTATATTGTAGTGTGGAGTGGTATATTGTAGTGTGGTGTAGTATATTGTAGTGTGGTTTATTACATAGTAGTGGGGTGTGATAAATTGTAGTGTGGTGTGGTATAGCGTAGTGTTGTGTAGTATATTGTAGTGCGGTGCGGTATAGTGTAGTGTGATGTGAAATAATGTATTGTTGTATGATATATTGTAGCGTGGTATATTGTAGTGTGGTGTAGTATATTGTAGTGTCTTGTGATATATTGTCGTGTGGTCTGGTATATTGTAGTGTGATGTGATATATTGTAGTGTGGTGTAGTATGTTGTAGAGTGGTGTGGTGTAATGTAGTGCGGTGTGATATATCGTATTGTGGTGTGGTATTTTGTAGTGTGGTGTGATATATTGCTGTGTGGTGTGGTATATTGCAGTATGGTGTGATATATTGTAGTGTGGTATATGTATACTGTAGTGTGATATGATATATTGTAGTGTGGTGTCGTATAGTTTAGTGTGGTGTGATATATTGTAGTATGGTGTGATATATTGTGGTGCGGTGTGTTATATTTTAGTGTGGTCTGGTATATTGTAGTGTGGTGTGATATATCGTAGTGTGCTGTGATATATTGTAGTGCGGCGTGATATAGTGTAGTGTGGTATGATATATTTTAGTGTGTTGTGGTATATTGTAGTGTAGTGTGGTGTGGTATATTGTAGTGTGTTGTGACATAGGGCATTATAGTGTGATATAGTGTTGTGCGGTATAGGGTAGTGTGGTGTGATATACTGTAGTGTGGTGTGTTATATTGCAGTGTGGTGTGATATACTGTAGTGTGGTCTGATATATTGTAGTGTGGTGTGATAAACTGTAGTGTGCTGTGAGATAAAGTAGCGTGATATGATATAATGTAGTGTGGTGTGGTGTATTGTAGTGTGTTGTGGTATATTGTAATGTGATGTGGTAAATTTTAGTGTGGTGTGATATAGTGTAGTGTGATATATTGTAGTGAGGTCAGATATATTGTAGAGTGGAGTGGTATAGTGTAGCGTGGTGTGATATATTGTAGTGCGGTGTAGTATACTGTAGTGTGGTGTGAAATTTTGTAGTGGTGCGTGGTATACTGTAGTGTGGTGTGATATAGTGTCTTGTAGTGTGATATATTGTAGTATAGTGGGATATATTGTAACGTGGTAGGATATATTGTAGTGCGGTGCGATATATTGAAGTGTGCTGTGGTATACTGTAGTGTGGTCTGGTACAGTGTATTGTGGAGTGGTATAGTGTAGTATGACGTGAAATAATTGTTTCTACTTTAGGCACAAGGTCAGAAATTACTCAGTGCATTACCGGTACTTTATTTTACGACCCCGTAAGGATGAAAGGCAAAGTCAACCTCGGCGGGATTTGAACTCAGATCGTAAAGGGACGTAACTATGCTGGAAAGCAAGGCCTCCGACCCTCTACCGATACTGCCAATCCACCGCCCTTGTGTGATGTGAAATAATGTATTGTGGTCTGGTATATTGTAGTGTGGTATATTGTAGTGTGGTGGGATATATAGTAATGTGGTGTGGTATACTGTAGTGTGGTGTGGTATATTGTAGTCTCGTGTAGTATACTGTAGTGTGGTGTAGTATATTGTAGTCTGGTGTGATAGTGTATTATGGTGTGGGATATTTTATTGTGGTGTATTAAATTGTAGTGCGGTGTCATATATTGTAGTGTGGTGTGGTATATTGTGGTGTGATAGACTGTAGTGTGGAGTGATATACTGTAGTGTGATGTGATATAGATGTAGTGTGATGTAATATATTGTAGTAGGTTGTTTTATAGTGTAGTGTGGTATATTGTAGTGTGGTGTGATATATTGTAGTGTGTTGGTATATATATTGTAGTTCGGTGTGATATATTGTAGTGAGGTGTGATATATTGTAGTGCGGTGTGATATATTGCAGTGTGATGTGATATATTGTAGTGTGGTGTGGCATATTGTAGTGTGGAGTGATAGAGTGTAGTATTCGTGTGGTATATTGTGGTGTGGTGTGGTATATTGGAGTGCGGTGTGATATATTGTAGTGTGATGTGATATATTGTAGTATGGTGTGGTATATTGTAACGTGGTGGGATATATTGTAGTGTGTTGTGATATAGTGCAGTGTGGTTTGATATACTGTAGTGTGGTGTGATATATTGAAGTGTGCTGTGGTACACTATATTGTGGTGCGCTACACTGAAGTGTGGTATGGTATAGTGTAGTGTGGCGTGATATAGTGTAGTGTGGTGTGATATATTGTAGTGCGGTGTAGCATACTGTAGTGTGGTGTGATATATTGTAGTGTGGTTTGATATATTATAGTGTGGTGTAGTATACGATAGTGTGGTGTGGTATATAATAATGTGGTATGATATATTGTAATTTGGTGTAGTATATTGTAGTGTGGTGTGATATATTGTACTGTTGTTTGATATATTGTTGTGTGGTGTGGTATATTGTAGTGTGGTGTGGCATATTGTAGTGAGGTGTGGTATACGGTAGTGTGATGTGATATAGTGTAGTGTGATTTTATATATTGTAGTGTTGTGTGGTATACTCTAATATGGTTTGATATAGTGTAGTGTGGAGTGGTATATTGTAGTGTGGAGTGGTATATTGTAGTGTGGTGTAGTATATTGTAGTGTGGTTTAATACATAGTAGTGGGGTGTGATAAATTGTAGTGTGGTGTGGTATAGCGTAGTGTTGTGTAGTATATTGTAGTGCGGTGCGGTATAGTGTAGTGTGATGTGAAATAATGTATTGTTGTATGATATATTGTAGCGTGGTATATTGTAGTGTGGTGTAGTATAGTGTAGTGTCTTGTGATATATTGTCGTGTGGTCTGGTATATTGTAGTGTGATGTGATATATTGTAGTGTGGTGTAGTATATTGTAGAGTGGTGTGGTGTAATGTAGTGCGGTGTGATATATCGTATTGTGGTGTGGTATTTTGTAGTGTGGTGTGATATATTGCTGTGTGGTGTGGTATATTGCAGTATGGTGTGATATATTGTAGTGTGGTATATGTATACTGTAGTGTGATATGATATATTGTAGTGTGGTGTCGTATAGTTTAGTGTGGTGTGATATATTGTAGTATGGTGTGATATATTGTGGTGCGGTGTGTTATATTTTAGTGTGGTCTGGTATATTGTAGTGTGGTGTGATATATCGTAGTGTGCTGTGATATATTGTAGTGCGGCGTGATATAGTGTAGTGTGGTATGATATATTTTAGTGTGTTGTGGTATATTGTAGTGTAGTGTGGTGTGGTATATTGTAGTGTGTTGTGACATAGGGCATTATAGTGTGATATAGTGTTGTGCGGTATAGGGTAGTGTGGTGTGATATACTGTAGTGTGGTGTGTTATATTGCAGTGTGGTGTGATATACTGTAGTGTGGTCTGATATATTGTAGTGTGGTGTGATAAACTGTAGTGTGCTGTGAGATAAAGTAGCGTGATGTGATATAATGTAGTGTGGTGTGGTGTATTGTAGTGTGTTGTGGTATATTGTAATGTGATGTGGTAAATTTTAGTGTGGTGTGATATAGTGTAGTGTGATATATTGTAGTGAGGTCAGATATATTGTAGAGTGGAGTGGTATAGTGTAGCGTGGTGTGATATATTGTAGTGCGGTGTAGTATACTGTAGTGTGGTGTGAAATTTTGTAGTGGTGCGTGGTATACTGTAGTGTGGTGTGATATAGTGTCTTGTAGTGTGATATATTGTAGTATAGTGGGATATATTGTAACGTGGTAGGATATATTGTAGTGCGGTGCGATATATTGAAGTGTGCTGTGGTATACTGTAGTGTGGTCTGGTACAGTGTATTGTGGAGTGGTATAGTGTAGTATGACGTGAAATAATTGTTTCTACTTTAGGCACAAGGTCAGAAATTACTCAGTGCATTACCGGTACTTTATTTTACGACCCCGTAAGGATGAAAGGCAAAGTCAACCTCGGCGGGATTTGAACTCAGATCGTAAAGGGACGTAACTATGCTGGAAAGCAAGGCCTCCGACCCTCTACCGATACTGCCAATCCACCGCCCTTGTGTGATGTGAAATAATGTATTGTGGTCTGGTATATTGTAGTGTGGTATATTGTAGTGTGGTGGGATATATAGTAATGTGGTGTGGTATACTGTAGTGTGGTGTGGTATATTGTAGTCTCGTGTAGTATACTGTAGTGTGGTGTAGTATATTGTAGTCTGGTGTGATAGTGTATTATGGTGTGGGATATTTTATTGTGGTGTATTAAATTGTAGTGCGGTGTCATATATTGTAGTGTGGTGTGGTATATTGTGGTGTGATAGACTGTAGTGTGGAGTGATATACTGTAGTGTGATGTGATATAGATGTAGTGTGATGTAATATATTGTAGTAGGTTGTTTTATAGTGTAGTGTGGTATATTGTAGTGTGGTGTGATATATTGTAGTGTGTTGGTATATATATTGTAGTTCGGTGTGATATATTGTAGTGAGGTGTGATATATTGTAGTGCGGTGTGATATATTGCAGTGTGATGTGATATATTGTAGTGTGGTGTGGCATATTGTAGTGTGGAGTGATAGAGTGTAGTATTCGTGTGGTATATTGTGGTGTGGTGTGGTATATTGGAGTGCGGTGTGATATATTGTAGTGTGATGTGATATATTGTAGTATGGTGTGGTATATTGTAACGTGGTGGGATATATTGTAGTGTGTTGTGATATAGTGCAGTGTGGTTTGATATATTGTAGTGTGGTGTGATATATTGAAGTGTGCTGTGGTACACTATATTGTGGTGCGCTACACTGAAGTGTGGTGTGGTAGAGTGTAGTGTGATGTGAAATAATGTATTGTGGTCTGGTATATTGTAGTGTGGTATATTGTAGTGTGGTGTAGTATATAGTCACGCGGTGTAGTATATTGCAGTATGGTGTAGTATATTGTAGTCTGGTGTGATAGAACGTAGTATGGTGTGGGATATTGTAGTGCGGTGTGGTAAATTGTAGTGCGGTGTGATATATTGTAGTGTGGTGTGATATATTGTAGTGTGGTGTGGTATATTGTAGTGTGATGTGATTTAGATGTAGTGTGATGTAATATATTGTAGTAGGTTGTGATATAGTGTAGTCTGGTATATTGTAGTGTGGTGTGATATATTGTAGTGTGTTGGTATATATAATGTAGTGTGGTGTGTTATATTGTAGTGTGTTGTGATATATTGTAGTGTGTTGTGGTATATTGTAATGTGGTGTGGTATAATATAATGTGGTATGATATATTGTAGTGTGGTGTGACATATTGAAGTGTGCTGTGGTATACTGTAGTGTGGTATGGTATAGTGTAGTGTGGTGTGGTATAGTGTAGTGTGATGTGAAATAATGTATTGTGGTCTGGTATATTGTAGTGTGGTATATTGTAGTGTGTTGTAGTATATAGTAGTGTAGTGTGATATATCGTAGTGTGGTTGGATATATAGTAATGTGGTGTGGTATACTGTAGTGTGGTGTGGTATATTATAGTGTGGGGTAGTATATTGTAGTGTGGTGTATTATATTGCTGTCTGGTGTGATAGAGTGTAGTATGGTGTGGGATATTTTATTGTGGTGTGGTAAATTTTAGTGCGTTGTGATATATTGTAGTGTGATGTGATATATTGTGGTGTGGTGTGGTATATTGTGGTGTGATAGAGTGTAGTGTGGAGTGATATATTGTAGTGTGATGTGATATACATGTAGTGTGATGTAATATATTGTAGTAGGTTGTGTTATAGTGTAGTCTGTTATATTGTAGTGTGGTGTGATATATTGTAGTGTGTTGGTTTATATATTGAAGTGTGGTGTGATATATTGTAGTGAGGAGTGATATATTGTAGTGTGGTGTGGTATACTGTAATGTCTTGTGGTATATAATAATGTGGTATGATATATTGTAGTTTGGTGTAGTATATTGTAGTGTGGTGTGGTATATTGTATCGTGGTGTGATATATTGTATTGTGGTTTGATATATTGTTGTGTGGTGTGGTATATTGTAGTGTGGTGTGGCATATTGTAGTGAGGTTTGGTATACGGTAGTGTGATGTGATATATTTTAGTGTGGTGTGGTATACTGTAGTGTGGTGTGATATAGTGTAGTGTGGTGTGATATATTGTTGTGTAGTGTGATATATTGTAACGTGGTAGGATATATTGTAGTGCGGTGTGATATATTGAAGTGTGCTGTGGTATACTGTAGTGTGGTCTGGTACAGTGAATTGTGGAGTGGTATAGTGTAGTATGACGTGAAATAATTGTTTCTACTTTAGGCACAAGTTCAGAAATTACTCAGTGCATTACCGGTACTTTATTTTACGACCCCGTAAGGATGAAAGGCAAAGTCAACCTCGGCGGGATTTGAACTCAGATCGTAAAGGGACGTAACTATGCTGGAAAGCAAGGCCTCCGACCCTCTACCGATACTGCCAATCGACCGCCCTTGTGTGATGTGAAATAATGTATTGTGGTCTGGTATATTGTAGTGTGGTATATTGTAGTGTGGTGGGATATATAGTAATGTGGTGTGGTATACTGTAGTGTGGTGTGGTATATTGTAGTCTCGTGTAGTATACTGTAGTGTGGTGTAGTATATTGTAGTCTGGTGTGATAGTGTATTATGGTGTGGGATATTTTATTGTGGTGTATTAAATTGTAGTGCGGTGTCATATATTGTAGTGTGGTGTGGTATATTGTGGTGTGATAGACTGTAGTGTGGAGTGATATATTGTAGTGTGATGTGATATAGATGTAGTGTGATGTAATATATTGTAGTAGGTTGTTTTATAGTGTAGTCTGGTATATTGTAGTGTGGTGTGATATATTGTAGTGTGTTGGTATATATATTGTAGTTCGGTGTGATATATTGTAGTGAGGTGTGATATATTGTAGTGCGGTGTGATATATTGCAGTGTGATGTGATATATTGTAGTGTGGTGTGGCATATTGTAGTGTGGAGTGATAGAGTGTAGTATTCGTGTGGTATATTGTAGTGTGGTGTGGTATATTGGAGTGCGGTGTGATATATTGTTGTGTGATGTGATATATTGTAGTATGGTGTGGTATATTGTAACGTGGTGGGATATATTGTAGTGTGTTGTGATATAGTGTAGTGTGGTTTGATATATTGTAGTGTGGTGTGATATATTGAAGTGTGCTTTGGTACACTATATTGTGGTGCGCTACACTTAAGTGTGGTGTGTTAGAGTGTAGTGTGATTTGAAATCATGTATTGTGGTCTGGTATATAGTAGTGTGGTATATTGTAGTTTGGTGTAGTATATAGTCACGCGGTGTAGTATATTGCAGTATGGTGTAGTATATTGTAGTCTGGTGTGATAGAACGTAGTATGGTGTGGGATATTGTAGTGTGGTGTGGTAAATTGTAGTGCGGTGTGATATATTGTAGTGTGATGTGATATATTGTAGTGTGGTGTGGTATTTTGTAGTGTGATGTGATATAGATGTAGTGTGATGTATTGTATTGTAGTAGGTTGTGATATAGTGTAGTCTTGTATATTGTAGTGCGGTGTGATATATTGTAGTGTGTTGGTATATATAATGTAGTGTGGTGTGTTATATTGTAGTGTGTTGTGATATATTGTAGTGTGTTGTGGTATATTGTAATGTGGTGTGGTATAATCTAATGTGGTATGATATATTGTAGTTTGGTGAAGTATGTTGTAGTGTGGTGTGGTATATTGTAGTGAGGTGTGGTATATTGTAGTGTGGTGCGATATATTGTAGTGTGGTGTGGTATATTGTAGTGTCGTGTTATATAGTGTAGTGTGGTGTGGTATATTGAAGTGTGGTGCGATATATTGTAACGTGGACTGGTATATTTATTGTGGTGAGTTATATTGTAGTGTGGTATGATATATTGTAACGTGGTGGGATATATTGTAGTGTGGTGTGACATATTGAAGTGTGCTGTGGTATACTGTAGTGTGGTATGGTATAGTGTAGTGTGGTGTGGTATAGTGTAGTGTGATGTGAAATAATGTATTGTGGTCTGGTATATTGTAGTGTGGTATATTGTAGTGTGTTGTAGTATATAGTAGTGTAGTGTGATATATCGTAGTGTGGTTGGATATATAGTAATGTGGTGTGGTATACTGTAGTGTGGTGTGGTATATTATAGTGTGGGGTAGTATATTGTAGTGTGGTGTATTATATTGATGTCTGGTGTGATAGAGTGTAGTATGGTGTGGGATATTTTATTGTGGTGTGGTAAATTTTAGTGCGTTGTGATATATTGTAGTGTGATGTGATATATTGTGGTGTGGTGTGGTATATTGTGGTGTGATAGAGTGTATTGTGGAGTGATATATTGTAGTGTGATGTGATATACATGTAGTGTGATGTAATATATTGTAGTAGGTTGTGTTATAGTGTAGTCTGTTATATTGTAGTGTGGTGTGATATATTGTAGTGTGTTGGTTTATATATTGAAGTGTGGTGTGATATATTGTAGTGAGGAGTGATATATTGTAGTGTGGTGTGGTATACTGTAATGTCTTGTGGTATATAATAATGTGGTATGATATATTGTAGTTTGGTGTAGTATATTGTAGTGTGGTGTGGTATATTGTATCGTGGTGTGATATATTGTATTGTGGTTTGATATATTGTTGTGTGGTGTGGTATATTGTAGTGTGGTGTGGCATATTGTAGTGAGGTTTGGTATACGTTAGTGTGATGTGATATATTTTAGTGTGGTGTGGTATACTGTAGTGTGGTGTGATATAGTGTAGTGTGGTGTGATATATTGTTGTGTAGTGTCATATATTGTAGCGTGGTGGGATATATTGTAGTGTGGTGAAATATAGTCTAGTGTGGTTTGATATATTGTAGTGTGGAGTGGTATATTGTAGCGTGGTGTGCTATATTGTAGTGTGGTTTAACATAATGTAGTGTGGTGTATTATATTGTAGTGGGGTGTGAAAAAGTGTAGTGTGGTGTGGTATAGTTTATTGCGAGGTGGTATATAGTAGTGTTGTATGGTATAATATAGTGCGGTGTGGTATATTGCAGTGTGATGTGTTGTAATGTTGTGTGATGTGGTATATTGTAGTGCGGTGTGATATATTGTAGTGTGGTGTGGTATATTGTAGAGTGGTGTGATAGCATGTAGTATTGTGTGGTATATTGTAGTGTGGTGTGGTATATTGCAGTTTGATGTGATAGTGTATAGTGTGTTGAGATATATTGTAGTGTGATGTGATATAACGTAGTGTGATGTAATATATCGTAATAGGTTGCGATTTAGTTTAGTGTGGTATATTGTAGTGTGGTGTGTAATATTGTAGTGTGGTGTGTTATATTGTTGTGTGATGTGGTATATTGTAGTGTGGTGTGATATATTTTAGTGTCGTGTTATATAGTACAGTGTGGTGTGGTATACTGTAGTGTGGTGTGATACATTGTGATGTGGACTGGTATATTGTATTGTGTTGAGTTATATTGGAGTGTGATGTGATATATTGGAGTGTGGTGTTGTAAGCTGTAATGTGGTGTGGTATATTGTAGTTTGGTGTGGTATATTGTTGTGTGATTTTGTATATTTTAGTGTGGTGTGATATATTGTAGTGTCGTGTGATATATTGTAGTGTCGTGTTATATAGTATAGTGTGGTGTGGTATATCGTAGTGTGGTGTGATATATTGTAATGTGGTGTGATATATTGTAGTGTGGTGTTGTATACTGTAATGTGGTGTGGTATATTGTAGTGTGGTGTGATATATTGTTGTGTGATGTGGTATATCGTAGTGTGTGTGATATATTATAATCTCGTGTGATATATTGTAGTGTGGTGTTGTATACTGTAATGTAGTGTCGTATATTATAGTGTGGTGTGGTATATTTTGTGTGATATGGTATATTGTAGTGTGGTGTGATATATTATAGTTTCGTGTGATATATTTTTGTGTCATGTTATATAGAGTAGTGTGGTGTGGTATATTGTACTCTGGTGTGATATATTGTAATGTGGACTGGTATATTTTATTGTGGTTAGATATATTGTAGTGTGGTGTGATATATTGTAGTGTGCTGTGGTATAGTGTAGTGTGGTGTGGTATAGTGTAGTGCGGTGTGGTATAGTGTAGTGTGATGTGAAATAATATATTGTGGTCTGGTATATTGTTGTGTAGTATATTGTAGTGTGGTGTAGTATATTGTAGTGTTGTGTAGTATATTGTAGTCTGGTGTGATATATTGCGGTGTGGTGTGTTATATCGTAGTGTTGTGTGGTATAGTGTAGTGTGGTGTGATATACTGTAGTGTGGTGTGGCGTATTGTAGTGAGGTGTGGTACATGGTAGTGTGATGTGATATAGTGTAATTTGGTGTGGTATACTGTAGTGTGGAATGATATAGTGTAGTGTGGTGTGGTATATTGTAGTGTGGTGTGATATATTGTAATGTGGACTGGTATATTGTATTGTGGTGAGATATGTTGTAGTGTGGTGTGATACATTGTAGTGTTCTGTGGTATACTGCAGTGTGGTGTGGTATAATGTAGTGTGGTATGGTATAGTATAGTGTGATGTGAAATAACGCATTGTGGGCTGGTATATTGTAGTGTGGTGTAGTGTATAGTAGTGTGGTGTGATATATTGTAGTGTGGTGGTATATATATAGTAATGTGGTGTGGTATATTGTAGTGTGGGGTAGTATACTCTAGTGTGGTGTAGTATATTGTAGTATGGTGTGATAGAGTGTAGTATGGTGTGGATATTGTAGTGTGGGGTGGTAAATTTTAGTGCGGTGTGATATATTGTAGTGTGATATGGTATATTGTAGTGTGGTGTGGTATATTGTAGTATGGTGTGGTATATTGTAGTTTGGTGTGATAGCGTGTAGTGTTGTGAGATATATTGTAATGTGGACTGGTATATTGTATTGTGGTGAGATATATTGTAGTGTGATGAGATATATTGTAGTGTGGTGTTGTATACTGCAATGTGGTGTGGTATATTGTAGTTTGGTGTGGTATATTGTTGTGTGATGTGGTATATTGCAGTGTTGTGTGATATATTGTAGTGTGGTGATATATATTGTAGTGTCGTGTTATATAGTATAGTGTGGTGTGGTATAACGTAGTGTGGTGTGATATGTTGTAATGTGGTTTGGTATATTGTAGTGTGGTGTTGTATACTGTAATGTGGTGTGGTATATTGTAGTGTGGTGTGGTATATTGTTGTGTGATGTGGTATATTGTAGTGTGGTTTGATATACTGTAGTGTGGTGTGGTATATTGTAGTGTGGTGTGGCAGATTGTAGTGAGGTGTGGTAGTGTCATGTGATATAGTGTAGTGTGGTGTGGTATACTGTAGTGTGGTGTGATATAGTGTAGTGTGATATATTGTAGTGTAGTGCAATATATTGTAACGTGGTGGGATTATTGTAGTGTGGTGTGATATATTGAAGAGTGCTGTGGTATACTGTAGTGTGGTGTGGTACAGTGTAGTGTGGTGTGGTATAGTGTAGTGTGACGTGAAATAATGTATTGTGGTCTGGTATATTGTAGTGTGGTATATTGTAGTATGGCGTAGTATATAGTAGTGTGGTGTGATATATTATAGTGTGGTGGGATATATAGAAATGTGGTGTGGTATACTGTAGTGTGGAGTGGTATATTGTAGTGTGGTGTAGTAAATTGTAGTGTGGTGTAGCATATTGTAGTCTGGTGTGATAGAGTGTAGTATGGTGTGGGATATGTTATTGTGGTGTGGTAAATTGTAGTGCGTTGTGATATAGTGTAGTGTGATGTGATATGGATGTAGTGTGATGTAATATATTGTAGTAGCTTGTGTTATAGTGTATTCTGGTATATTGTAGTGTGGTGTGATATATCGTACTGTGTTGGTATATATATTGTAGTGTGGTGTGATATATTGTAGTGAGGAGTGATATGTTGTAGTGTGGTGTGGATTACTGTAATGTGGTGTGGTATATAATAATGTGGTATGATATATTGCAGTTCGGTGTAGTATATTGTAGTGTGGTGTGGTATATTTTAGTGTGGTGTGATATATTGTACTGTAGTTTGATATATTGTTGTGTAGTGTGGTATATTGCAGTGTGGTGTGGCATATTGTATTGAGGTGTGTTATATGATAGTGTGATGTGATATAGTGTAGTGTGGTGTGGTATACTGTAGTGTGGTGTGATATAGTGTAGTGTGGAGTGGTATATTGGAGTATGGAGACGTATATTGTAGTGTGAGGTATTATATTGTAGTGTGGTGTATTATATTGTAGTGGTGTGTGATAAAGTGTAGTGTGGCGCGGTATAGCGTAGTGTTGTGTGGAATATTGTAGTGTGGTGTGGTATAGTAGTCTGGTGTGGTATATTATAGTGTGATGTGGTATATTGCAGTGTGCTGTGTTATATTGGTGTGTGGTATATTGAAGTGTGGTGTGATATATTGTAGGGTGCTGTGGTATATTGTTGTGCGGTGCGATAGAGTGTAGTATTGTGTGGTATACTGTAGTGTGATGTGGTATATTGAAGTGCGGTGTGATATATTGTAGTGTGGTGTGATATAGTGTAGTGTGGTTTAATATATTGTAGTGTGGTGTGATATATTGAAGTGTGCTGTGGTATACATAATTATGATCTGCTACACTCTAGTGTGGTGTGGTATAGTGTGGTGTGATGTTAAATAATGTATTTTGGGCTGGTATATTGTAGTGTGGTATATTGCAGTGTGGTGTAGTATATAGTAGTGTTGTGTGATATATTATAGTGTGGTGGGATATATAGTAATGTGGTGTGGTAAAGTCTAGTGCGGTGTGATATATTGAAGTGTGATGTGATATATTGTAGTGTGGTGTGGTATATTGTAGTGTGATGTGATATAGATGTAGTGTGATGTAATATATTGTAGTAAGTTGTGATATAGTGTAATATGGTATATTGTAGTGTGGTGTGATATATTGTAGTGTGTTGGTATGTATATTGTAGTGTGCTGTGATATATTGTAGTGTGTTGTGATGTATTGTAGTGTGGTGTGGTATACTCTAATGCGGTGTGGTATACTATAATGTGGTATGATATATTGTAGGTTGGTGAAGTATATTGTAGTGTGGTGTGCTGTATTGTAGTGTGGTGTGGTATACTGTAGTGTGGTGTGATATATTGTACAGTCGTTTTATACATTGTTGTGTGGTGTTATATATTGTAGTGTGGTGTGGCATATTGTAGTGATGTGTGGTATATGGTAGTGCGAAGTGATATATGTAGTGTGTTGTGGTATACTGTAGTGTGGTGTGATATAGTGTAGAGTATGGTATGATATATTGTAGTGTAGTGTGATATATTGTAGTATGGTGTGGTATGCTGTAGTGCGGTTTTATATAGTGTAGTGTGGAGTGGTATATTTGAGTGTGGAGTGGTATATTGTAGTGTGGGGTATTATATTGCAGTGTGGTGTATTATATTGTAGTGGTGTGTGATATAGTGTATTGTGGTGCGGTATAGCGTAGTGCTGTGTGGTATATTGTAGTGAGGTATAATGTATTGTGTGTGGTATATAGTAGTGTGGTGTGGTATAATATAGTGCGGTGTGGTATATTGTAGTGTTCTGTGTTATATTGGTGTGTGGTATATTGAAGTGTGGTGTGATATATTGTAGTGCGGTGTGGTTTATTGTAGTGTGGTGTGATATATTGTAACGTGCTGTGATATATTGTAGTATGGTGTGGTATATTGTAACGTGGTGCGATATATTGTAGTGTAGTGTGATATATTGTAGTGTGGTGTGATATATTGTAGTATGGTGTGATATATTTTAGTGTGTTGTGGCATATTGTAGTGTAGTGTAATATAGTGTAGTGTTGTGCAGTATATTGTAGTGTGGTGTGATATAGTGTAGTGTGATATATTGTAGTGTGGTCAGATATATTGTAGTGTGGCGTGGTATAGTGTAGGGTGCTGTGATATATTGTAGTGCGGTGTAGTATACTGTAGTGTGGTGGGATATATTGTAGTGTGGTTTGATATATAGTAGTGTGGTGTGGTATATTGTAGTGTGGTGTGGCATATTGTAGTGAGGTGTGGTAGTGTCATGTGATATAGTGTAGTGTGATGTGGTATACTGTAGTGTGGTGTGATATAGTGTAGTGTCGTGTGATATATTGTAGTCTAGTGCGATATATTGTAACGTGGTGGGATATATTGTAGTGTGGTGTGATATATTGAAGAGTGCTATGGTATACTGTAGTGTGGTGTGGTACAGTGTAGTGTGGTGTGGTATAGTGTAGTGTGACGTGAAATAATGTATTGTGGTCTGGTATATTGTATTGTGGTATATTGTAGTATGGCGTAGTATATAGTAGTGTGGTGTGATATATTGTAGTGTGGTGGGACATATAGTAATGTGGTGTGGGATAGTGTAGTGTGGTGTGGTATATTGTAGTGCAGTGTAGTACATTTAAGTGTGGTGTAGTATATTGTAGTCTGGTGTGATAGAGTGTAGTATGGTTTGGGATATTGTAGTGTGGTGTGGTAAATTGTAGTGCGGTGTGATATATTGTAATGTGGTGTGGTATATTGAAGTGTGATGTGATATAGATGTAGTGTGATGTAATATATTGCAGTAGCTTGTGTTATAGTTTTGTCTGGTATATTGTAGTGTGGTGTGATATATTGTAGTGAAGAGTGATATATTGTAGTGTGGTGTGGATTACTGTAATGTGGTGTGGGATATAATAATGTGGTATGATATATTGTAGTTTGGTGTTGTATATTGTAGTGTGGTGTGGTATATTGTAGTGTGGTGTGATATATTGTACTGTGGTTTGATATATTGTTGTGTGGTGTGGTATATTGTAGTGTGCTGTGGCATATTGTAGTGAGGTGTGGTATATGATAGTGTGATGTTATATAGTGCAGTGTGGTGTCGTATACTTTAGTGTGGTCTGATATAGTTTAGTGTAGTGTGATATATTGTAGCGTGGTGGGATATATTGTAGTGTGGTGTGATATAGTGTAGTGTGGTTTGATATATTGTTGTTTGGTGTGGTATGCTGTATTGCGGTTTTATATAGTGTAGTGTGGAGTGTTATATTGGAGTATGGAGTGGTGTATTGTATTGTGGGGTATTATATTGTAGAGTGTTGTATTATCTTGTATTGGTGTGTGATAAAGTGTAGTGTGGTGCGATATAGCGTTGTGTTGTGTGGTATAGTGTATTGTGATGTGGTATATAGTAGTGTGGTGTGGTATAATATAGTGTAGTGTGGTATATTGTAGTGTGCTGTGTTATAATGGTGTGTGGTATATTGAAGTGTGGTGTGATATATTGTAGGGTGGTGTGGTATATTGTAGTGTGGTGCGATAGAGTGTAGTATTGTGTGGTATATTGTAGTTTTATGTGGTATAATGAAGTGCGGTGTGATATATTGTTGTGTGATGTGATATAGTGTAACGTGGTGTGATATATTGTAGTGTGGTGTGATATAGTGTAGTGTGGTTTGATATACTGTAGTGTGGTGTGATATATTGAAGTGTGCTGTGGTATACATAATTGTGGTGTGCTACAGTGTAGTGTGGTGTGGTATAGTGTAGTGTGATGTGAAATAATGTATTTTGGGCTGGTATATTGTAGTGTGGTATATTGTAGTGTGGTGTAGTATATAGTAGTGTTGTGTGATACATTGTAGTGTGGTGGTATATATAATAATGTGGTGTGGTAAATTGTAGTGCGGTGTGATATATTGTAGTGTGATGTGATATATTGTAGTGTGGTGTGTTATATTGTAGTGTGATGTGATATAGATGTAGTGTGATGTAATATATTGTAGTAAGTTGTGATTTAGTGTAATCTGGTATATTGTAGTGTGGTGTGATATATTGTAGTGTGTTGGTATATATATGGTAGTGTGGTGTGATATATTGTAGTGTGGTGTGATATAATGTAGTGTTGTATACTATAATATGTTATGATATATTGTAGGTTGATGAAGTATATTGTAGTGTGGTGTTGTATACTGTAATGTGGTGTGGTATATTGTAGTGTGGTGTGATATATTGTACTGTGGTTTTATATATTGTTGTGTGGTGTTATATATTGTAGTGTGGTGTGACATATTGTAGTGATGTCTGGTATATGGTAGTGCGATGCGATATAGTGTAGTGTGGTTTGGTATACTGTAGTGTGGTGTGATACAGTGTAGAGTATGGTATGATATTTTGTAGTGGAATGTGATATATTGTAGCGTGGTGGGATATATTGTAGTGTGGTGTGATATAGTGTAGTTTGGTTTGATGTTTTTTAGTGTGGTATGGTAGGCTGTAGTGTGGTTTTATATAGTATAGTGCGGAGTGGTATATTGTGGTGTGGGGTATTATATTGTAGTGTGGTGTATTATATTGTAGTGGTGTGTGATAAAGTGTAGTGTGGTGCGGTATAGCGTAGTGCTGTGTGCTATATTGTAGTGTGGTGTGGTATAGTGTATTGTGTATGGTATATTGTAGTGTGGTGTTGTATAATATAGTGTGGTATATTGTAGTGTGGCGTAGTAAATGTTAGTGTGGTGTAGTATATTGTAATGTGGTGTGGTATATTGAAGTGTGATGTGATATAGATGTAGTGTGATGTAATATATTGTAGTAGCTTGTGTTATAGTTTAGTCTGGTATATTGTAGTGTGGTGTGATATATTGTAGTGTGTTGGTATATATTTTGTAGTGTGGTGTGATATATTGTAGTGTGGTTTTCTATACTGTAGTGTGGTGTGGTATATAGTAGTGTGGTGTGGTATATTGTTGTGTGATGTGGTATATTGTAGTGTGGTGTGATATATTAATGTGTCGTGCGATATATTGTATTGTCATGTTATATAGTGTAGTGTGGTGTGGTATATTGTAGTCTGGTGTGATATATTCTAATGTGGACTGGTATATTGTATTGTGGTGATATATATCGTAGTCTGGTGTGATCTATTGTAATGTGGTCTGGCATACTGTTGTGTGGTATATTGTAGTGTTGTGTAGTATATTATAGTCTGGTGTGATAGTATGGTGTGGGATAGTATAGTGTTGTGTGGTAAATTGTTGTGCGGTGTGATATATTGTAGTGTCATATGATAGAGTGTAGTGTGGAGTAATATATTGTAGTGTGTTGTGATATAGTGTAGTGTGAAATAATATATTGTAGTAGGTTATGATATAGTGTAGTCTGTTATTTTGTAGTGTGTTGTGATATATTGTAGTGTGGTGGTATATATATATTGTAGTGTGGTGTGATATATTGTAGTGTGGTGTGATATATTGTAGTGAGGTGTGGTATACTGTAATGTGGTGTGGTATACTATAATGTGGTGTAGTATATTGTACTGTGGTGTGGTGTGCTATAGTGTAGTGTGGTGTGGTATACTATAATGTGGTGTGGTATATTGTAGTGTGGTGTGGTATAGTGTAGTGTGATGTGAAATAATGTATTGTGGACAGCTATATTGTAGTGTGGCATATTTCAGTGTGGTTTGGTATATTGTAGTATGGTGGGATATATAGTAATGTGGTGTGATACATTGTAGTGTGCTGTGGTATACTGTAGTGTGGTGTGGTATAATATAGTGTGGTATGGTATAGTGTAGTGTGATGTGAAATAATGCATTGTGGTCTGGTATATTGTAGTGTGGTGTAGTATATTGTATTGAGGTGTGATATGTTGCAGTGTGTTACGGTATATTGTAGTGGGGTGTAGTATATTGTAGTGTGGTGTGATATAGTGTAGTATGGTGTCGTATAGTGTAGTGTGGTGTGGTATATTGTTGTATGGTGTGATATATTGTAGTATTGTGTGATCTAGTGTAGTGTTGTGTGGTATACTGTAATGTGGTGTGGTATATTGTTATGTGGTGTGATATATTGTAGTGTGGTGTGGTGTGGTATATTGAAGTGTGATGTGATTTGTCGTAATGTTGAGTGGTATGTTGCATTGTGGTGAGAAATATTGTAGTGTGGTGTGTTATAGTGTAGTGTGGTGCGGTATAGTGTAGTGTGGTGTGGTATATTGTAGTGTGGTGTGATATAGTGTAATGTGATGTGTAATATTGAATTGTGGACAGCTATATTGTAGTGTGGTATATTTTAGTGTGGTTTGGTATATTGTAGTGTGATGTGGTATATTGCAGTGTGGTGTAGAATGCTGTAGTGTGGTGTGGAATATTGTAGTGTGGTGTGATTTATTGTAGTGGGGTGTGGTATAATGTAGTGCGGTGTGATATATTGTAGTGTGGTACGGTACATTGCAGTGTGGTGTAGTATATTGTAGTAGGGTGTAGTATAATGCTGTATGGTGTGATATAGTGGAGTGTCGTGTCGTATAGTGTAGTATGGTGTGGTATATTGTAGTATAGTGTGATATATTGTGTTGTGAGTGTTATATTGTAGTCGGGTGTGGTATATAGTAGTTTGGTGTGATATATTGTAGTGTGGGGTATCATATATTGTATGATATAATGTATGATATAATGTAATGTGTTGTGATATATTTTAGTGTGTTATGGTATATTGTAGTGTAGTTTAATATAGTGTAGTGTGGTGTGGTATATTGTAGTGTGTTGTGATATAGTGTAGTGTAGCGTAATATTGTGTAGTGTTGTGTTCTATGATATATGATAATGAGGTGTGATATATTGTAGTGTGGTGGCATATACTGCAGTGGGTTGTGATATATTGCAGTGTGGTGTGATATACTGTAGTATGGTGTGATATATAGTAGTATGATGTGATATAGTGTAGTGTTGTATGATATACTGTAGTGTGATATATTGTAACGTGGTGGGATATATTGCAGTGTGGTGTGATATAGTGTAGTGTGGTTTGATATATTGTAGTGTGGTGTGATATATTCTAGTGTGGTGTGGTATACTGTAATTTGGTGTGGTAAATTATAATGTGTCATGATATATTGTAGTTTGGTGTAGTATATTGAAGTGTGGTATGGTATATTGTAGTGTGGTGTGGTATATTGTAGTCTGGTGTGACATAGTGTAGTGTGGTGTGGTATATTGTAGTGTGGTGTGTTATATTGTAGTGTGGTGTGGTATAGTGTAGTCTGATGCGAAATAATGATTTGTCGTCTGCTATATTGTAGGATCGTATATTGTAGTGTGGTGTAGTATATTGTAGTGTGTTGTGATATTAAGCAGTGTGGTTTGGTATATTGTTGTGTGATGTGGTTTATTGTAGTGTGGTGTAGTTTATTGAAGTGTGGTGTGGTATATGGTAGTGTGGTGTGATATCTTGTAGTGTGGTGTGGTATATTGATGTGTGGTGTGTTATAGTGTAGTGTGGTGTGTTATATATTAGTGTGGTTTGGTATATTGTAGTGTGGTGTAGTATATTGTAGTGGGGTGTAGTATATTGCAGTGTGGTGTGATATATTGTAGTGTGGTGTCGTATAGTGTAGTGTGGTGTGGTATATTGAAGTGTGGTGTGATATATTGTGGTGTGGTGTGTTATATTGTAGTGCGGCGTGGTATATTGTAGTGTGGTGTGATATAGTGTAGTGTGGTGTGGTATATTGAAGTGTGGTGTTATATATTGTGGTGTGGTGTGTTATATTGTAGTGTGGCGTGGTATATTGTAGTTTGTTGTGACATAGTGTAGCGTAGCGTAATACAGTGTAGTGGTGTGTGGTATAGTGTAGTGCGGTGTGATATATGGTAGTGGCGTGTGGTATGTTGTAGTGTGTGTGATATACTGTAGTGTGGTGTGATATATTGTAGTGTGGTGTGATATACTGTAGTGTGGTGTGATGTATACTAGTGTGATTGGATATAATGTAGTGTGGTGTGGTATATTGTAGTGTGATGTGGTATATTGTAGTGTGATGTGGTTTATTGTAATGTGATGTGGTATAATGTAGTGCGGTGTGATATATTGTAGCGTGATGTTCATATATTCTAGTGTGGTCAGATATATTGTAGTGTCGTGTGGTATAGTGTGGTCTGATATATTGTAGTGTGGTGTGGTATAGTGTAGTGGGATATATTGTACTGTGGTTTGATATATTGTAGTGTGGTGTGGTATATTGTAGTGTGGTGTGGCATATTGTAGCGAGGTGTGGTATATGGTCGTGTGATGTAATATAGTGTAGCGTGGTGTGGTATATTGTAGTGTGGTTTGATATAGTGTAGTGTGGAGTGGTATATTGTAGTGTGGTGGGATATATAGTAATGTGGTGTGGTATAATGTAGTGTGGTATGGTATATTGTAGTTGATGTGGTATAGTGTTGTGTTGTGTGGTATATTGTAGTGCTGTGTGATATATTGTAGTGTGATGTTATATATTGTAGTAAGGTGTGGTATATTTTAGTTTGGAGTGATACCGTGTAGTGTGGTGTGATATATTGTAGTGTGATGTGAAATTGTGCATTGCGATGCGATATATTGTAGTAGTTTGTCATATATTGTAGTGTGGTATATTGTAGTATGGTGTGATATACTGTAGTGTGGTATATTGTAGTGTGGTTTGATATATTTTAGTGTGGTGTGATATATTGTAGTATGGTGTGATATACTCTAATGTGGTTTGGTATATTATAATGTTGTGTGATATATTGTAGTTTGGTGTGGTATAGTGTAGTGTGGTGTGGTATACTGTAATGTGGCGTGTTATATTGTAGTGTGGTGTGGTATCGTGTAGTGTGATGTGAAATAATGTATTGTGGTCTGCTATATTGTAGTGTGGTATATTGTAGTGTGGTGTAGTATATTGTAGTGTGGTGTGATATATTGTATTATGGTTTGGTATATTGTAGTGTGGTGTGATATATTGTAGTGTGGTGTGGTATATTGTAGTGTGGTGTGGTATAGTGTACTGTGATGTGGTATATAGTAGTGTGGTGTGGTATAATGTAGTGTGGTGTCGTATATTGTAGGCTGATGTGGTATATTGTTGTGTGGTGTGATACATTGTAGTGTAGTGTTGTATATTCTAGTGCGGTGTGATATATTGTAGTGTGATGTGATATATTGTAGTATGGTGTGGTGTATTGCAGTATGGTGTGATAGCGTGTAGTGTAGTGTGAGATATTGTAGTGTGATGTGATATAGTGTAGTGCGATGCGATACATTGTAGTAGGTTGTAATACATTGTAGTGTGGTATATTGTAGTGTGGTGTGCTATACTGTAGTGTGGAGTGATATATTGTAGTGTGGTGGGATATATAGTAATGGGGTGTGGTATATTGCAGTGTGGTATATTTTAGTGTGGTGTAGTATACTGTAGTGTGGTGTATTATATTGTAGTGGTGTGTGATAAAGTGTACTGAGGTGTGCTACAGCGTAGTGGTGTGTGGTATGATATAGTGTATTGTGATGTCGTATATAGTACTGTGGTGTGGTATAATGTAGTGAGATATGGTATATTGTAGTTGATGTGGTATAGTGTTGTGTTGTGTGGTATATTGTAGTGCTGTGTGATATATTGTAGTGTGATGTTATATATTGTAGTAAGGTGTGGTATATTTTAGTTTGGAGTGATACCGTGTAGTGTGGTGTGGTATAGTGTAGTGTGATTTGAAATAATGTATTGTGGTCTGCTATATTGTAGTGTGGTATATTGTAGTGTGGTGTAGTATATTGTAGTGTGGTTTAGTATATTGTAGTTGGATGTGGTATATTGTAGTGTGGTGTAGTATATTGTAGTGGGGTGTAGTATATTGTAGTGTGGTGTGATATAGTGTAGTTTGGTCTCGTATAGTGTAGTGTGGTGTGGTATATTGTAGTATGGTGTGATATATTGTGGTGTGATGTGTTATATTGTAGTGTGGTCTGATATATTGTAGTGTGATGTGGCATATTGCAGTGTGGTGTCGTATATTGTAGTGTGGTGTGGTATATTGTACTGTAGAAGATCACGCCATCTAGCGTCGACCGTGAAGCCAGTCTATTACGTTCTGACCTCACGTTCTAACATCAGTTGCTGAGACTACAACACTCTGACCATGGCAGCTCGTAGACACATACGTGCTAATCTCCGTGCAGCTATCCACACAGCGACATCACACCATGCGGTCGTGGCATAATACGATAATGAACCACTACCCAACATTGGAGCACTGATGTGTTAACCAGTATTATGATTTGCTTTAATTAAAATGTTCACGTAAAATAATCTTGAGGTATCTCCTTTTTTGTTTGATGATGTGCCAGCCAGTAAACAATAACCAATTAGACGGGATGACCGAGTGGCACCCCGCCTAAAAGGGTGACGCTCGACGGTTAAATATGAAAGCGCAGCCTACTTAACTCCGCCATTCGTTTTTAAATTGAAAATTGTTCGTCTTACACAAAAAGAAAAAATGTTTTTCCAACATGCCTGACTGGCCAGCTAACATTCCCGCCCATTGTCTTTCTTCTTCAAATGCGGCCATCTGATTGGCTTAGCCTCATCACGCGACCATATTCTTGTTTTGGAAAAGAAATGCGACGCCATCTTGTTTGATATTTGCTAGCTTGTTCCACAGATTCTGCCTTTTGGATTTTCGCTGCTATTTCTTGTACTGTGACTGAACTTCTTTTGCTTGGGGAAACTTAATGGATATTTAGGGAAAACTGTACTGTTTTCCCGTCGTTTTGAACATTACTTACTTTTACTCGTCCATTGACGATGAGTGGTCCTGGTTTGCCTGCGTTCTCAGGTGATACTAAGCTCTGGTTTGCGCAGCTCGACGCTTATTTTGCTGCCAACGAAGTAAAAACCGAGAAAAAGCTCAACTTTTTGATAAGTGGTATTCTTTCTTCACTCGCTGTAACAGTGAAAGATTTGATTATGCACCCGTCGGCAGATATTTCTTATGATTCATTGCGGGAAGAAATTCTTCGAAGGAACAGTCGTTCTGCTGAGAGCAGATTTCGTTCATTGTTGGAGGATGAGTGTCTAGGCGATAGGTCGCCCTCCAAATTTTTGCGCCACATTAGGGACCTCAGTGAATCGCCTCAACAGGAAAATTCTTTTATAAGAAACTAATTTTCTCTCGCCTGCCAAACAACGTCCAAATTATTTTGGTAAATATAGTAGACACCAGCTCTTTGGAGCAAATTGCTGCCACCGCGGATCGAATCGTGGAATTTTCTAAAAAGGCTACCGCCTAGGACTCGCGTACCGCTTCCTCTCATTTGAACCAGCCTGTCTCGACACGCGAGGATGCCGTGTTGAATGCTATTGACGCTTTGACGCAGCAAGTTGCTCGATTGTGCAGAGAGAATAGGCAGTATTCCCGGCGGCCTAGGAGTCGTTCGCGTTCTTTCGCGACTCCACGTCGGCGTACTACTTCGCCCGCCAGTAACCAATCATTGTGCTGGTATCATGCTACCTATGTGAATAAGGCAGATCATTGCCGGCCTCCGTGTAATTATTCGGCCGCGGGAAATGTGGACCAGAGTCAATAAAGGCGGCTAGTGAACTCTGTGATACAAAACGGAACCGCCATTTCTTCATTAAGGACCTCCTGTCTGGAAGAGCCTTCCTAGTGGACACAGGAGCTTCGTGCAGTATTTGTCCTGTTAATACTATGACAGTAACTCCTCCTGAGTCGTTGATCGAATTGCAAGCTGTCAACCAGTCAACAATCAGAACTTTTGGACAGATCTCGCTTCCTCTTAAATTCCGAAATCTTCGTCGGGATTTCAAATGGTACTCACTGTTACTGATCTGCCATACCCGATTTTGGGCGCGGACTTCATGCACCATTTTTCTTTGACGGTGGACGTTCGTCACCAACGCCTGATTGACGATATTACTGGTTTTCTCTTCGTGGCAGGACGGCGAAATTTTCTACAATTAGCCCGACTTTCTTCATTGCTAACTCTGGAAACTTATATCATGGACTGTTGAAATCGTTCCCGCAACTGACTCATGACATTTTTAAAGTCACTGATCCAGGCCACGCTACGGAACATTTTATTACTACAGTTGTCGATTGCCAGCGGACAAACAGAAAGAAGCACGGTCCGAGTTCGATCATATGCTACAGCTCGGAATTATTCGTCCTTCCACGAGTCCGTGGGCATCTCCATTACATATGGTGCCAACATCTTCTGGCGATTGGAGACCCACAGGAGATTATAGAAGATTGAACTTGATGACCGTACCGGATCGGTATCCTATCCCTCATTTGCATGATTTTGCATCCTCGTTGCAAGGTTGAAACATTTTTTCGAAGCTCGATTTGATACGAGCCTATAACCAGATTCATGTCAATAGAGACGACATCCCGAAAACGGCTATAACTACGCCATTTGGATATTTCGAATTTCTCACCATGCCTTTCGGGTTAAGAAATGCTGCTAGCACCTTCCAGCGATTTATGGATGAGGTCACTCGTGGCCTCGACTTTGTATACACCTACATTGATGACCTTCTTGTTGCAAGATCTTCCCCAGAGCAGCATTTGCGCCATCTGGAACTTTTATTTTGTCGTTTAAAGAATTACAATGTTCGGATTAATCCGTCAAAATGTGTTTTGGGTTCCGAATCTTTGAATTTTTTGGGTCACGTCATTGACTCTAACTCTTTCAGGTATAGGTAGAATACCGTCAAAGCTATAGAGGATTTGCCTCCACCAACCTCACCTCGTCAGTTGCGCCAATTCTTGGGGCTGATTAATTTTTTATAGGCGGTTTGTGCCTAATAGTGCTAAGCTCCTTTTCTCCGCGACGGAAATTTTGAAAATTGTCGAAAGAAAAATAGAGACATTTCTTTGAATGAAATTCAGCTCCAGGATTTTGAGAGCCAATGCATATTTGCTAGCTCACCCAGTGTCCAACGCTAAGCTTACGCTTTGTGTTGATGCGTCGGATACTGCCGTGGGCGCGGTTTTGCAGCAAAATGGAAACGATCAACAGCAACCGTTGGAATTTTTCTCCAGGAAGCTGAAACCTGCCGAAACCCGCTACAGCACCTTTGGACAGGAGTTGCTAGCAATATATTTATCGCTGAAACATTTTTCATGAGGAAAGAACGTTTACTTGCAAGCAAAGGCAGACAAATACTCACCTAGAGAAAAGAGACATCTTGATCTCATCTCAGTTTACGAATGACATTCAACATATTCCGCGTTATATGAATACAGCGGCCGACGCCCTGTCTCGTTTACCGATTACTTCAATCTCGTCGCCCGATGACATAGATTTGAATCGCTTGGCAGCCGATCAGCCTACCCTAGAATTGTTGGATGTTACATCACCTGAATTTGTGAATTGCAGGATGAAATACCTACCTTTACTGAGCGAAGACGGGTGGATCCAAATATGAGACGTGAAATTACTGTCTGGTGCCGTTCCTGTGTTGCTTACAAGAAATCGAAAGTTCATAGACATATTAAGACACCTCTTGGTACCTTTAGTAACCCAGACGCACGGTTTGGCCACATTCATATGGACATCGTGGGACCTTGGCCCATCAGCGGTGGTTACAATTACTTATTGACTGTAATCGATCGTTTTTCGCGATGGCTTGAAGCCATCCCCTTGAGGGATATCACTGCTGAGACCACAGCGCGTGCCCTTGTGTCTAGATGGATCGCTCGATATGGAGTACAAACTACGATTACAACGGACCGTGGAAGACAGTTTGAATCTAACCTCTTCCATGAATTGACGAAGATCATCGGCGCTAAACGCTTCCGAACTACAGCATATCATCCTGCCTCTAATGGAATGGTAGAGCGCTTCCACCGACAACTGAAAGCCGCTCTACGGACTTCTCCTGACTCTACGCGCTGGAGCGAGTACCTCCCTATTGTGTTGTTGGGGATTCAGTCAACAATAAAGGCCGAATAGTTATATGGTGCTCCTCTAGCGTTACCTGGGCAAATGCTTGCCCCTGTCGATTTTGCTGAACAAGATCCGCTTTCCTACGTATCCCGTCTGCGTTCTTATTTTCAGGACCTGCCGCCAATGGATACGAGGAAGCAAACTGTACAATTTGCAGTCCCGAGGGATATTGCCTCGTGGAACCATGTGTTTGTGACAAACGATGCTGTGAAACCACCTCTTACACAACCATACTCTGGACCCTACCGTGTATTAGCTCGTTCAGAGAAACATTTCACTGTAGACATTAAGGGTTCCAGAGAGACGGTTTCGATTGATAGACTCAAACAAGCACATTTGGATACATATGTTATCGCACCTGATCCACAAACGCCCCCGTCTTTTTCTCTCGCACACACACCTGCTTCTTTGTGAATCACCAAGATATAAGACTACGATCCGTTCCGCTCGGAGGGTTCATTGGCCAAAAAAAACTGTGTAGCAGGGTATATTTTGAAACTGCTATTGTGTGGTGCTTTAATCCTGTAGTGTCTTTTGGAACTTTTAGGAAATTGTAATTACATCTCATTATATTGTTTTTTTTTTGTTTTTTTTTCGTTTCACGTTCTTGCATGGTTTTATAATATGTATTTTTGAAATCTGTTGTGCCCTTCATGCTCGGTTGGGCTGATTTCTCCTTGGGTTGGGAATTTTAATGGTTGCTAATCGGTTTTTCTACATACATGATTCGATGAACCGATTTTTATTTAATTTTATAAAAATCTTGTGGGAAGCAATGTAGAAGATTACGCCATCTGGCGTCGACTGTGAAGCCAGTCGATTAACTGCCCTTAGTTCAGACGTCACGTTCTGAAGTCAGTTGCTGAGACGACAACACTCTGACCATGGCAGCTCGGAGACAACAGACGTGCTAGTCCCCGTGCAGTTGAACCACGCAGCGACATCACACCATTTGGTCGTGGCATAATACGAAAATGAACCACTACCCAAACTTGGAGCACTGATGTGTTAACCAGTATTATGATTTGCTTTAATTAAAATGTTCACGTAACATAATATTGAGGTCTGTTCTTTTTTGTTTGATGATGTGCCAGCCAGTAAACAATAACCCATAAGACGGGATGACCGACGAGCACCCCGCCTAAAATGGTGTGGTATATTGTAGTGTGGTGTGGTGGTGGGATATAATGTAGTGTGGTGTGGTATAGTCTAGTGTGGTGTGGTATATTGAAGTGCGGTGTAGTATAGTGTAATGTGGTGTGATATATTGTAGTGTGGTTTGATATATTGTAGTGTGGTATATTGTAGTGAGGTGTGGCATATGGTAGTGTGATGTGATATAGTGTAGTGTAGTGTGGTGTGATATAGTGTAGTGTGGTGTTATATATTGTTGTGCAGTGTGATATATTGTAGCGTGGTGGGATATATTGTAGTGTGGTGTGATATATTGTAGTGTGGTGCGGTATAGTGTGGTGGGAGATAGTGTGGTGGGAGATAGTGCAGTGTGGTGTGGTATAGTCTAGTGTGGTGTGGTATATGGTAGTACGGTGTAGTATACAGTAGTGTCGTGTGATATATTGAAGTGTGGTTGAGATATATTGTAGTGTGGTGTGGTATATTGTAGTGTGGTGTGGCATATTGTAGTGAGGTATGGTATATGGTAGTGTGATGTGATATAGTGTAGTGTGGTGTGGTATACTGTAGTGTGGTGTAATATAGTGTAGTGTGGTGTGATATATTGTAGCGTAGTGAGATATATTGTAGTGTGGTGTGATATATTGTAGTGTGATGTGATATATTGTAGTGTGGTGTGGCATACTGTAGTGTAGTTTGATATAGGTTAGTGTGGGGTAGTATATTGTAGCGTGGTGGTATATATAGTAATGTGGTGTTTTATATTGTAGTGTGGTGTGGTATATTGTAGTGTGGTGTAGTATATTGTAGTGGGGTGTGATGAAGTGTAGTGTGGTGTGGTTTAGCGTAGTGTTGTGTAGTATATTGTAGCGTGGTGTGGTATATTGTAGTATGATGTGATATATAGTAGTGTGGTGTAGTATATTGTAGTGTGGTGTGGTATAGCGTAGTGTTGTGTAGTATATTGAAGCGTGGTATGATATAGTGTAGTGTGATGTGGTATATAGTAGTGTGGTGTGGTATAATGTAGTGTGGTATGGTTTAGTGTAGTGTGATGTGGTATATTGTAGTGTGGTGTGGTATATTGTAATGGGGTGTGTTAGAGTGTAGTATTGTGTGATATATTGTAGTGTGGTGTGTTATAATGTAGTGCGGTGTGATATATTGTAGTTTGATGTGATATATTCTAGTGTGGTGTGGTATATATTAGTTTGGTGTGATAGCGTGTAGTGTGGTGTGATATACTGTAGTGTGATGTGATATAGTGGTGTGTGATGTGATATATTGTAGTACGTTGTGATATAGTGTAGTGTGGTGTGATATACTGCAGCGTGGTATATTGTAGTGTGGTGAGATATATTATAGTGTGGTGTGATATATTGTAGTGTGGTGTGGTGTGGTGTGGTATACTGTAATGCAGTGTGGTATATTGTAGTGTGATGTGATATATTGTAGTCTGGAGTAGTATCCTGTGGTATATTGTATTGTGGTGTGATATATCGTAGTGTCGTGTGATATATTGTAGTGACGTGTGATATAGTGTAGTGTGGTGCTGTATATTGTAGTGTGGTGTGATATATTGTACTGTGGTGTGGTATAGTGTAGTGTAATATAGTTTAGTGTGGTGCGGTATATTGTAATGTGTTGTGATACAGTGTAGTGTAGTGTAACATAGTGCAGTGTGATATAATGTAGTGTGGTGTGTTATATTGTAGTGTGGTGTGGCATATTGTAGTGATGTGTGGTATATGGTAGTGTGGTGTGGTATAGTGTAGTGTGGTGTGGTATAGTGTAGTGTGGTGTGATATACTGTAGTGTGGTGTTATATATTGTAGTGTGGTGTGATATAATGTAGTGTGGTGTGATATCTAGTATTGTGATATAGTGTTGTGTGGTGTGGTATATCGTAGTGTGATGTGGTATATTGTAGTGTGATGTGGTATATCGCAGTGTGTTCTGATATAGTGTAGTGTGGTATGGTATAGTGTGGGGGGATATACTGTAGTGTGGTGTGGTATAGTCTAGTGTGGTGTGGTATATTGTAGTGCGGTGTAGTATACTCTAGTGTGATGTGATATATTGTAGTGTGATGTGATGTATTGTAGTGTGGTGTGGCATACTGTAGTGTAGTTTGATATAGGTTAGTGTGGGGTGGTATATTGTAGTGTGGTGGTATATATAGTAATGTGCTGTTTTATATTGTAATGTGGTGTGGTATATTGTAGTGTGGTGTAGTATATTGTAGTGGGGTGTGATAAAGTGTAGTGAGGTGTGGTATATTGTAGTGTGGTGTAGTATATTGTAGTGGGGTGTGATAAAGTGTAGTGTGGTGTGGTTTAGCGTAGTGTTTTGTAGTATATTGTAGCGTGGTTTGGTATATTGTAGTGTGATGTGATATATAGTAGTGTGGTGTAGTATATTGTAGTGTGGTGTGGTATAGCGTAGTGTTGTGTAGTATATTGAAGCTTGGTGTGATATAGTGTAGTGTGATGTGGTATATAGTAGTGTGGTGTGCTATAATGTAGTGTGGTATGGTTTAGTGTAGTGTGATGTGGTATATTGTAGTGTGGTGAGATATATTAAAGTGTGGTGTGATATATTGTAGTGTGGTGTGATATATTGTAGTGTGGTGTGGTGTGGTGTGGTATACTGTAATGCGGTGTGGTATGTTGTAGTGTGATGTGATATATTGTAGTCTAGAGTAGTGTGCTGTGGGATATTGTATTGTGGTGTGGTACATTGTAGTGTGATGTGGTATATAGTAGTGTGGTGTGATATATTGTAGTGTCGTGTGATATATTGTAGTGTCGTGTGATATAGTGTAGTGTGGTGTTGTATATTGTAGTGTGGTGTGATATATTGTAGTGTGGTGTGGCATACTGTAGTGATGTGTGGTATATGGTAATGTGGTGTGGTATAGTGTAGTGTGGTGTGATATACTGTAGTGTGGTGTTATATATTGTAGTGTGTTGTGATATACTGTAGTGTGGTGTGATATGTAGTAGTGTGATATAGTGTTGTGTGGTGTGGTATATTGTAGTGTGATGTGGTATATTGTAGTGTGATGTGGTATATTGTAGTTTGTTATGATATAGTGTAGTGTGGTGTTATATATTGTAGTGTGGTCAGATATATTGTAGTGTGGTGTTGTATAGTGTAGTGTGGTGTGACATATTGTAGTGTGGTATGGTACAATGTGGGGGGATATACTGTAGTGTGGTGTGGTATAGTCTAGTGTGGTGTGGTATATTGTAGTGCGGTGTAGTATACTCTAGTGTGATGTGATATATTGTAGTGTGGTTTGATATATTGTAGTGTGGTTTGGTATATTGTAGTTTGGTGTGGTATATTGTAATGATGTGTGGTATATGGTAGTGATATACTGTAGTGTGGTGTGATATAGTGTAGTGTGGTGTGATATATTTTAGTGTGGTGTGGTATACTCTAGTGTAGTTTGATATAGTGTAGTGTGTAGTGGTATATTGTAGTGTGGTGGGATATATTGTAATGTGGTGTGTTATATTGTAGTGTGGTGTGGTAAATTGTAGTGTGGTGTAGTATATTGTAGTGGCGTGTGATAAAGTGTAGTGTGGTGTGGTATAGCGTAGTTCTGTGTAGTATATTGTATCCTAGTGCGGTATAGTGTAGTGTAGTGTGATATGGTATATAATAGTTTGGTGTGGTATAATGTAGTGTGATATGGTATATTGTAATGTGCTGTGGTATATTGTAATGTGGTGTGATAGAATCTAGTATTGTGCGGTATATTGTAGTGTGGTGTGGTATACTGTAGTGATATATAGTGTAGTGTGATGTGATATATTGTACTGTGGTGTGGTATAGTCTAGTGTAATATAGTTTAGTGTGGTGTGGTATATTGTAGTGTGTTGTGATATAGTGTAGTGTATTGAAATATAGTGTAGTGCGGTATGATATACTGTCGTGTGGTGTGGTAAAGTGTAGTGTGGTGTGATATACTGCAGTGTGGTGTTATATATTGTAGTGTGGTATATTGTAGTGAGGTGTGGCATATGGTAGTGTGATGTGATATAGTGTAGTGTAGTGTGGTGTGATATAGTGTAGTGTGGTGTTATATATTGTTGTGCAGTGTGATATATTGTAGCGTGGTGGGATATATTGTAGTGTGGTGTGATATATTGTAGTGTGGTGCGGTATAGTGTGGTGGGAGATAGTGTGGTGGGAGATAGTGCAGTGTGGTGTGGTATAGTCTAGTGTGGTGTGGTATATGGTAGTACGGTGTAGTATACAGTAGTGTCGTGTGATATATTGAAGTGTGGTTGAGATATATTGTAGTGTGGTGTGGTATATTGTAGTGTGGTGTGGCATATTGTAGTGAGGTATGGTATATGGTAGTGTGATGTGATATAGTGTAGTGTGGTGTGGTATACTGTAGTGTGGTGTAATATAGTGTAGTGTGGTGTGATATATTGTAGCGTAGTGAGATATATTGTAGTGTGGTGTGATATATTGTAGTGTGATGTGATATATTGTAGTGTGGTGTGGCATACTGTAGTGTAGTTTGATATAGGTTAGTGTGGGGTAGTATATTGTAGCGTGGTGGTATATATAGTAATGTGGTGTTTTATATTGTAGTGTGGTGTGGTATATTGTAGTGTGGTGTAGTATATTGTAGTGGGGTGTGATGAAGTGTAGTGTGGTGTGGTTTAGCGTAGTGTTGTGTAGTATATTGTAGCGTGGTGTGGTATATTGTAGTATGATGTGATATATAGTAGTGTGGTGTAGTATATTGTAGTGTGGTGTGGTATAGCGTAGTGTTGTGTAGTATATTGAAGCGTGGTATGATATAGTGTAGTGTGATGTGGTATATAGTAGTGTGGTGTGGTATAATGTAGTGTGGTATGGTTTAGTGTAGTGTGATGTGGTATATTGTAGTGTGGTGTGGTATATTGTAATGGGGTGTGTTAGAGTGTAGTATTGTGTGATATATTGTAGTGTGGTGTGTTATAATGTAGTGCGGTGTGATATATTGTAGTTTGATGTGATATATTCTAGTGTGGTGTGGTATATATTAGTTTGGTGTGATAGCGTGTAGTGTGGTGTGATATACTGTAGTGTGATGTGATATAGTGGTGTGTGATGTGATATATTGTAGTACGTTGTGATATAGTGTAGTGTGGTGTGATATACTGCAGCGTGGTATATTGTAGTGTGGTGAGATATATTATAGTGTGGTGTGATATATTGTAGTGTGGTGTGGTGTGGTGTGGTATACTGTAATGCAGTGTGGTATATTGTAGTGTGATGTGATATATTGTAGTCTGGAGTAGTATCCTGTGGTATATTGTATTGTGGTGTGATATATCGTAGTGTCGTGTGATATATTGTAGTGACGTGTGATATAGTGTAGTGTGGTGCTGTATATTGTAGTGTGGTGTGATATATTGTACTGTGGTGTGGTATAGTGTAGTGTAATATAGTTTAGTGTGGTGCGGTATATTGTAATGTGTTGTGATACAGTGTAGTGTAGTGTAACATAGTGCAGTGTGATATAATGTAGTGTGGTGTGTTATATTGTAGTGTGGTGTGGCATATTGTAGTGATGTGTGGTATATGGTAGTGTGGTGTGGTATAGTGTAGTGTGGTGTGATATACTGTAGTGTGGTGTTATATATTGTAGTGTGGTGTGATATAATGTAGTGTGGTGTGATATCTAGTATTGTGATATAGTGTTGTGTGGTGTGGTATATCGTAGTGTGATGTGGTATATTGTAGTGTGATGTGGTATATCGCAGTGTGTTCTGATATAGTGTAGTGTGGTATGGTATAGTGTGGGGGGATATACTGTAGTGTGGTGTGGTATAGTCTAGTGTGGTGTGGTATATTGTAGTGCGGTGTAGTATACTCTAGTGTGATGTGATATATTGTAGTGTGATGTGATGTATTGTAGTGTGGTGTGGCATACTGTAGTGTAGTTTGATATAGGTTAGTGTGGGGTGGTATATTGTAGTGTGGTGGTATATATAGTAATGTGGTGTTTTATATTGTAATGTGGTGTGGTATATTGTAGTGTGGTGTAGTATATTGTAGTGGGGTGTGATAAAGTGTAGTGAGGTGTGGTATATTGTAGTGTGGTGTAGTATATTGTAGTGGGGTGTGATAAAGTGTAGTGTGGTGTGGTTTAGCGTAGTGTTTTGTAGTATATTGTAGCGTGGTTTGGTATATTGTAGTGTGATGTGATATATAGTAGTGTGGTGTAGTATATTGTAGTGTGGTGTGGTATAGCGTAGTGTTGTGTAGTATATTGAAGCTTGGTGTGATATAGTGCAGTGTGATGTGGTATATAGTAGTGTGGTGTGCTATAATGTAGTGTGGTATGGTTTAGTGTAGTGTGATGTGGTATATTGTAGTGTGGTGAGATATATTAAAGTGTGGTGTGATATATTGTAGTGTGGTGTGATATATTGTAGTGTGGTGTGGTGTGGTATACTGTAATGCGGTGTGGTATGTTGTAGTGTGATGTGATATATTGTAGTCTAGAGTAGTGTGCTGTGGGATATTGTATTGTGGTGTGGTACATTGTAGTGTGATGTGGTATATAGTAGTGTGGTGTGATATATTGTAGTGTCGTGTGATATATTGTAGTGTCGTGTGATATAGTGTAGTGTGGTGTTGTATATTGTAGTGTGGTGTGATATATTGTAGTGTGGTGTGGCATACTGTAGTGATGTGTGGTATATGGTAATGTGGTGTGGTATAGTGTAGTGTGGTGTGATATACTGTAGTGTGGTGTTATATATTGTAGTGTGTTGTGATATACTGTAGTGTGGTGTGATATGTAGTAGTGTGATATAGTGTTGTGTGGTGTGGTATATTGTAGTGTGATGTGGTATATTGTAGTGTGATGTGGTATATTGTAGTTTGTTATGATATAGTGTAGTGTGGTGTTATATATTGTAGTGTGGTCAGATATATTGTAGTGTGGTGTTGTATAGTGTAGTGTGGTGTGACATATTGTAGTGTGGTATGGTACAATGTGGGGGGATATACTGTAGTGTGGTGTGGTATAGTCTAGTGTGGTGTGGTATATTGTAGTGCGGTGTAGTATACTCTAGTGTGATGTGATATATTGTAGTGTGGTTTGATATATTGTAGTGTGGTTTGGTATATTGTAGTTTGGTGTGGTATATTGTAATGATGTGTGGTATATGGTAGTGATATACTGTAGTGTGGTGTGATATAGTGTAGTGTGGTGTGATATATTTTAGTGTGGTGTGGTATACTCTAGTGTAGTTTGATATAGTGTAGTGTGTAGTGGTATATTGTAGTGTGGTGGGATATATTGTAATGTGGTGTGTTATATTGTAGTGTGATGTGGTAAATTGTAGTGTGGTGTAGTATATTGTAGTGGCGTGTGATAAAGTGTAGTGTGGTGTGGTATAGCGTAGTTCTGTGTAGTATATTGTATCCTAGTGCGGTATAGTGTAGTGTAGTGTGATATGGTATATAATAGTTTGGTGTGGTATAATGTAGTGTGATATGGTATATTGTAATGTGCTGTGGTATATTGTAATGTGGTGTGATAGAATCTAGTATTGTGCGGTATATTGTAGTGTGGTGTGGTATACTGTAGTGATATATAGTGTAGTGTGATGTGATATATTGTACTGTGGTGTGGTATAGTCTAGTGTAATATAGTTTAGTGTGGTGTGGTATATTGTAGTGTGTTGTGATATAGTGTAGTGTATTGAAATATAGTGTAGTGCGGTATGATATACTGTCGTGTGGTGTGGTAAAGTGTAGTGTGGTGTGATATACTGCAGTGTGGTGTTATATATTGTAGTGTGGTGTGATATACTGTAGTGTGGTGTGATATATAGTAGTGTGGTGTGGTAAAGTCTAGTCTGATGTGGTATATCGCAGTGCGGTGTAGTATACTGAAATGTGGTGTGATATATAGTAGTGTAGTTTGATATGTTGTAGTGTGGTGTGATATATTGTAGTGTGGTGTAGTATACTGTAGTGTAGTTTGATATAGTGTAGTGTGGAGTGGTATATTGTAGTGCGGTGGGATATATTGTAATGTGGTGTGTTATATTGTAGTCTGATGTAGTATATTGTAGTGTGGTGTAGTATATTGTAGTGGGGTGTGATAAAGAGTAGTGTGGTGTGGTATAGCGTAGTGCTGTGTAGTATATTGTATCCTGGTGCGGCATAGTGTAGTGTCATATGGTATATAATAGTGTGGTGTGGTATATTGTAGTGTGGTGAGGATTGTTTAATGTTGTGTGAAATAAAGTATTGTGATCTGGTATATTGTAGTGTGGTATATTTTATTGTGGTGTAGTATTTTATAGTGTGGTGTAATATATTGTAGGGTGGTGTATATATTGTAGTGTGGTGTGATATATTGTAGTGTGGTGTGATATATTGTTCTGTGGTGTGGTATAGTGAAGTGTAATTTAGTTCAGTGTGGTGTGGTATATTGTAATGTGTTTGTGATAGAGTGTAGTGTAGTGTAATATAGTGTAGTGTGGTGTGATATACTGTAGTGGGGTCTGGTATATTGTAGCATGGTGTGGCATATTGAAGTGATGTGTGGTATATGGTAGTGTGGTGTGGTATAGCGTAGTGTGGTGTGATATACTGTAGTGTGGTGTTATATATAGTAGTGTGGTGTGATATACTGTAGTGTGGTGTGATATGTAGTAGTGTCATATAGTGTTGTGTGGTGTGGTATAGTGTAGTGTGATTTGGTATATTGTAGTGTGTTATGATATATTGTAGTGTGGTATGGCATAGTGTGGTGGGATATACTGTAGTGTGGTGTGGTATAGTCTAGTGTAGTGTGGTATATTGTAGTGCGGTGTAGTATTCCCTAGTGTGGTGTGATATATTGTAATATGGTTTGATATATTGTAGTGTCGTTTGGTATATTGTAGTCTGGTGTGGCATATTGTAATGGTGTGTGGTATTTGGTAGTGTGATGTGATATATTGTAGTGTGGTGTGCAATATCGTAGTGTGGTGTGATATATTGTAGTGTGGTGTGGTATACTGTAGTGTAGTTTGATATAGTGTAGTGTGGATTGGTATATTGTAGTGTAGTGGGATATATTGTAATGTGGTGTGTTATATTGTAGTGTGGTGTGGTAAATTGTAGTGTGGTGTAGTTTATTGTAGTGGGGGTGTGATAAAGTGTAGTGTGGTGTGGTATAGCGTAATGCTGTGTAGTATATTGTATCCTGGTGCGGTATAATGTAGTGTGATATGGTATATAATAGTGCCGTGTGGTATAATGTAGTGTTGTGTGGTATAATGTAGTGTTGTGTGGTATAATGTGGTGTGATGTGGTATATTGTAGTGTGCTGGGCTATATTGTAGTGTGGTGTGATAGAGTCTAGTATTGTACGGTATATTGTAGTGTGATGTGGTATACAGTAGTGTGATATAGTGTAGTGTGATGTGATATATTGTACTGTGGTGTGGTATATTCTAGTGTAATATGGTTTAGTGTGGTGTGGTATATTGTAGTGGTGTGTAGTATATTGTAGTGGTATGTGATAAAGTGTAGTGTGATGTGGTATAGCGCAGTGCTGTGTAGTATATTGTATCCAGGTGCGGTATAGTGTAGTGTGATGTGGTATATATTAGTGTGGTGTGGTATACGGTAGTGTGGTGTGGCATAGTGTAGTGTGGTGTGATATACTGTAGTGTGGTGTAATATATTTAAGTGTGGTGTAATATATTGTAGTGTGGTGTGATAGAGTCTAGTATTGTTCGGTATATTGTAGTGATGTGTGGTATATTGTAGTGCGGTGTGATATTTGTAGAGTGATGTGATATAGCCCAGTGTGATGTGATATATTGTAGTAGGTTGTGATATAGTGTTGTGTTGTGTATTGTAGTGTTGTGTGGCATACTGTTATGTGGTGTGGTATACTGTACTTTGGGGTGCTATATTGTAGTGTGGTGTGGGATAGTGTAGTGTGAAATGAACTAATGTATTGTGGTCTGGTATATTGTAGTGAGGTATATTGCAGTGTGGTGTAGTATATTGTAGTGTGGTGTGCTATATTATTGTATGATATGGTATAGTGTAATGTGGTGTGATATATTGTAGTGTGGTGTTGTATATTGTAGTATGGTGTGGTATAATGTAGTGTGGTGTGGTATAATGTAGTGTGCTGTGAGATGTTTTAGTGTGATGTGATATATTGTAGTAGGTTGTGATATAGTGTAGTGAGATATATTGTAGTGTGTTGTGATATAAGGTAGTGTGGTTTGATATATGGTAGAGTGGTGTGGTATATTGTAGTGTAGTGTAATATAGCGTAGTGTGGTGTGGTATATTGTAGTGTGATGTGATATAATGTAGTGAAGTGTAATATAGTGTAATGTTGGTGTTTTATAATGTTGTGTGGTGTGATATATGGTAATGTGGTGTGGTAGAGTGTAGTGTGGTCTGATATACTGTAGTGTGGTGTTATATATTGCAGTGATGTGTGATTTACTGTAGTGTGGTGTGATATATAGTAGTGTGATATAGTCTTGTGTGGTGTGGTATATTGTAGTGTGATGCTGTATATTGTAGAGTGATGTGGTATATTGTAGTCTAGTGTGATATATTGTAGTGTGGTATTGTACAGTGTGGTGGGATATACTGTAGTGTGGTGTGGTAGTCTGGTGTGGTGTGGTATAATATAGTGTGGTGTAGTATACTGTAGTGTGGTGTGATATATTGTAGTGTGGTTTGATATATTGTAGTGTGGTGTGGTACATTGTAGTGTGGTGTGGCATATTGTAGTGATGTGTGGTATATGGTAGTGTGATGTGATATATTGTAGTGTGGTGTGGTATACTGTAGTGTGGTGTGATATAGTGTAGTGTGATGTGATATATTGTAGTGCAGTGTGATATATTGTAGCGTGGTGGGATATATTGTAGTGGGGTGTGATATAGTGTAATGTGGTGTGATATATTGTAATGTGGTGTGGTATATTGTAGTGTGGTGTGATATATTGTAGTCTGGTGTGATATATTGTAGTGTGGTGTGGTATAGTGAAGTGTGATTTCGATATACTGTAGTGTGGAGTGGTATATTGTAGTGTGGTGTAGTATATTGTAGTCTGGTGTGATAAAGAGTAGTGCTGTGTGACATATCCCAGTTTTGGCTGGTATATTGTAGTGTGGTGTGGCATAGGCTAGTGTGGTCTGGTATATTGTAGTATGGTATATTGTAGTGTGGTGTGCTATATTATTGTGTGGTGTGGTATAGTGTAGTGTGGTGTGATATATTGTAGTGTGGTGTAGTATATTGTAGGCTGGTGTGATAAAGTGTAGTGTGATGTGGCATAGCCCAGTGTTGTCTGGTATATTGTCGTGTGGTGTGGCATAGTGCAGTGTGATGTGGCATATTGTAGAGTGGTGTGGTATAATGTAGTGTGATGTGACATTTGGTAGTGTGATGTGATATAGTGTAATGTGGTTTGGTATCTTGTATTGTGGTGTGATAGAGTGTAGTGTGGTGTGATATATTGGAGTGTGGATGTGATACAATGTAGTGTGATGTGATACATTGTAGTAGGTTGTGATATAGTGTAGTGTGGTGATGTTTAGCGTTGTGTGATATAGTGTAGTGTAGTGTAATATAGTGTAGTGTCGTGTGGTACAGTGTAGTGCGGTGTGATATACTGTAGTGTGGTGTGATATATAGTAGTGTGATATAGTGTTGTGTGGTGTGGTATATTGTAGTGTGATGCGGTATATAGTAGTGTGATGTGGTATATAGTAGTGTGGTGTTATATAGTGTAGTGTGGTGTGATATTGTGTAGTGTTGTGTGATATATTGTAGTGTGGTGTGGTAAACAGTAGTGTAGTTTGATATAATGTAGTGTGGAGTGGTATATTGTAGTGTGGTGTGATATATTGTAATGTGGTGTGGTATATTGTAGTGTGGTGTGGTATATTGTAGTGTTGTGTAGTATATTGTAGTGGGACGTGATAAAGTGTAGTGTGATGTGGTATATCGTAGTGCTGTGTAGTATATTGTATCCTGGTGCGGTATAGTGTAGTGTGATGTGGTATATACTAGTGTGGTGTGGTATAGTGTTGTCTGGTGTGGCATAGTGTAGTGTGGTGTGATATAATGTAGTGTGGTGTAATATATTTAAGTGTGGTGTGATATATTGGAGTGTGGTGTGATATATGGTAGTGTGATATAGTGTTGTGTGGTGTGCTATATTGTAGTGTGATGCGGTATATTGTAGTGTGATGTGGTATATTGTAGTGTGGTATGATATAGTGCAGTGTGATGTGATATAGTGTAGTGTAGTGTAATATATTGTAGCGTGGTGGGATATATTGCAGTGTGGTGTGATATAGTGTAGTGTTGTGTGATATATTGTAGTGTTGTGTGATATATTGTAGTGTAGTGTGGTATACAGTAGTGTAGTTTGTTATAGCGTAGTGTGGAATGGTATAGTGTAGTGTGGTGTGGTATATTGTAGTGTGGTGTGGTATATTGTAGTGTGGCTTGATATAGTGCAGTGTGGTGTTATATATTGTAGTGTGGTGTGATATAGTGTAGTGTGATGCGATGTAGTGTAGTGTAGTGTGATATATTGTAGCCTGGTGGGATTTATTGTAGTGTGGTGTGATATAGTGTAGTGTTGTGTGATATATTGTAGTGTTGTGTGATATATTGTAGTGTAGTGCGGTATACAGTAGTGTAGTTTGATATAGTGTAGTGTGGAGTGGTATATTGTAGTGTGGTTTGGTATAATGTAGTGTGCTGTGACATTTTTAGTGTGATGTGATATATTGTAGTGTGATGTGATATATTGTAGTAGGTTGTGATATAGTGTAGTGTGATATATTGTAGTGTGGTGTAATATAGTGTAGTGTGGTTTCATATATGGTAATGTGGTGTGGTATATTGTAGTGTAATATAGAATGGTGTGGTGTGGTATATTGTAGTGTGATGTGATATAGTGTAGTGTAGTGTAATATAGTGTAGTGTGGTGTGGTATAATGTAGTGTGGTGTGATATATGGTAGTGTGGTGTGGTAGAGTGTAGTGTGGTCTGATATACTGTAGTGTAGTGTTATATATTGTAGTGTGGTGTGATATACTGTAGTGTGGTGTGATATATAGTAGTGTGATATAGTGTTGTGTGGTGTGGTATATTGTAGTGTGATGCGGTATATTGTAATGATGTGTGATATATGGTATTGTGATATGGTATAGTGTAATGTGGTGTGGTATACTGTAGTGCGGTGTGATATAGTGTACTGTGATGTGGTATATTGTAGTGTGGTGTGGTATATTGTAGTGGGGTGTAGTATATTGTAGTGGGGTGTGACAAATTGTAGTGTGGTGTGGTATAGCGTAGTGCTGTGTAGTATATCGTATCCTGGTGCGGTATAGTTTAATGTGATGTGGTATATAATAATGTGGTGTGGTATAATGTAGTGTGCTGTGGTATATTGTAGTGTGGTGTCATATAATTTAGTCTGGTATAGTGTGATGTGGTAAATAATATTTTGGTGTGCTATATTGTAGTGTGATGTGGGATAGAGTAGTGTGATGTGAAATAATGTAGTTTGGTGTGATGTATTATAATGTGGAGTGGTATATTGTATTGTGGTGAGATATATTGTAGTGTGCTTTGATATAATGTAGTGTTATGTGGTATTCTGTACTTTGGTGTGGTATACTGTAGTGCGGTGTGGGATAGTTTAGTGTTATGTGAAATAATGTATTGTGGTCTGGTATGTTGTACTGTGGTATGTTGTAGTGTGGTGTGATATATTGTAGTGTGGTGTGGTATATTGTAATGTGGTGTGATATATTGTAGTGTGATGTGATATATTGTAGTAGGTTGTGATATAGTGTAGTGTGGTATAGTTTAGTGTTGTGTGATATATTGTAGTGTGGTGTGGATATTGTAGTGTGTTGTGATATAGTGTAGTGTAGTGTAATATAGTGTAGTGTGGTGTGGTATAGTGTAGTGTGGTGTTATATACTGTAGTGTGGTGTGGTAGAGTGTAGTGTGGTCTGATATACTTTAGTGTGGTGTTATATATTGTAGTGTGGTCTGATATAGTGCAGTGTGGTGTTATATATTGTAGTGTAGTGTGATATATTGTAGTGTCGTGTGGTATACTGTAGTGTGGTGTGGTATACTGTACTTTGGGTTGGTATATTGTAGTGTGGTATATTGTAGTGTGGTGTAGTATATTGTAGTGCGGTGTGCTATATTATTGTATGGTGTGGTATATTGTAATGTGGTGTGAGATATTGTAGTGTGGTGTGGAATATTGTAGTGTAGTATATTGTAGTGTGGTGTGGTATAATATAGTGTGGTGTGACATTTTTTAGTGTGATGTGATATATTGTAGTGTGGTGTGATATATTGTAGTAGGTTGTGATATAGTGTAGTGTGATATATTGTAGGGTGGTGTTGATATTGTTGTGTTTTGTGATATAATGTTGTGTAGTGTATTATAGTGTAGTGTGGTGTGTATTGTGTAGTGTGGTGTGATATACTGTAGTGCGGTGTGATATATAGTAGTGTGATATAATGTTGTGTGGTGTGGTATATTGTAGTGTGGTGTGGTATATTGTAGTGTGATGCGGTATATTGTAGTGTGATGTGGTATATTGTAGTGTGGTGTGATATGGTGCAGTGTGGTGTTATATATTGTAGTGTGGTGTGATATAGTGTAGTGTGATGTCATATATTGTAGTGTAGTGTGATATATTGTAGCGTGGTGGGATTTATTGTAGTGTGGTGTGATATAGTGTAGTGTTGTGTGATATATTGTAGTGTGGTGTGGTATACAGTAGTGTATTTTGATATAGTGTAGTGTGGAGTTGTATATTGTAGTGTGGTGGGATATGTTGCAATGTGGTGTGGTATATTGTAGTGTCGTGTGGAATATTGTAGTGTGGTATATTGTAGTGTGGTGTGGTATAATGTAGTGTGGTGTGACATTTTTTAGTGTGATGTGATATATTGTAGTGTGATATGATATATTGTAGTAGGTTGTGATATATATAGTGAGATACATTGTAGTGTGATGTGATATAGTGTAGTGTAGTGTAATATAGTGTAGTGTGGTGGTATGTTATAGTGTGGTGGGTTATACTGTAGTGTGGTGTGGCAAAGTCTAGCGTGGTGTGGTATAATATAGTGTTGTGTAGTATACTGTAGTGTGGTGTGATATATTGTAGTGTGGTTTGATATATTGTAGTGTGGTGTGGTATATTGTAGTGTGGTGTGGCATATTGTAGTGATGTGTGGTATATGGTAGTGTGATGTGATATAGTGTAATGTGATGTGGTATACTGTAGTGTGGTGTGATATAGTGTAGTGTGATGTGATATATTGTAGTGTAGTGTGATATATTGTAGCCTGGTGGGATATATTGTAGTGGGGTGAGATATAATGTTATGTGGTTTGATATATTGTAGTCTGGTGTGGTATATTGTAGTTTGGTGTGATATATTATAGTGTGGTGTGATATATTGTAGTGTGGTGTGGTTTAGTGAAGTGTGATTTCGATATAGTGTAGTGTGGAGTGGTATATTGTATTGTGGTGTAGTATATTGTAATCCGGTGTGACAAAGAGTAGTGCCGTGTGACATATCCCAGTGTTGGCTGGTATATTGTAGTGTGGTGTGGCATAGTGTAGTGTGGTTTGGTATATGGTAGTATGGTATATTGTAGTGTGGTGTGCTATATTATTGTGTGGTGTGGTATAGTGTAGTGTGGTGTGATATATTGTAGTGTGGTGTAGTATATTGTAGTCTGGTGTGATAAAGAGCAGTGTGGTGTGGCATAGCCCAGTGTTGTCTGGTATATTGTAGTGTGGTGAGATACAATGTAGTGTGATGTGATATATCGTAGTATGTTGTGATATAGTGTAGTGTGGTAATGTTTAGTGTTGTGCGATATTTTGTAGTGTGGTGTGGATATTGTTTTGTGTTGTGATATAGTGTAGTGTAGTGTAATATAGTGTAGTGTGGTATAGTGTAGTGTGGTGTGATATACTGTAGTGTGGTGTTATATATTTAAGAGTGCTGGATATACTATAGTGTGGTGTGATATATAGAAGTGTGATATAGTGTTGTGTGGTGTGGTATATTGTAGTGTGATGCGGTATATTGTAGTGTGATGTGGTATATTGTAGTGTGGTGTGATATAGTGCAGTGTGGTGTTATATATTGTAGTGTGGTGTGATATAGTGTAGTGTGATGTGATATATTGTAATGTAGTGTGATATATTGTAGCGTGGTGGGATTTATTGTAGTGTGGTGTGATATAGTGTAGTGTTGTGTGATATATTGTAGTGTGGTGTGGTATACAGTAGTGTAGTTTGATATAGTGTAGTGTGGAGTGGTATATTGTAGTGTGGTGGGATATATTGTTATGTGGTGTGGTATATTGTAGTGAGGTGTGGTATATTGTATTTTGTTGTGTAGTATATTGCAGTGGGGTGTGATAAAGTGAAGTGTGATGTGGTATAGCGTAGTGCTGTTTATCATCATCATCATCATCATCGTTTAACGTCCATGTTCGACGCTTGCATGGGTTTGGACGGGAGCTTTCCCACATGAGGCAAGAGTGGTTGTCTTGCTCGCATAGGACTCTCTGGCGGGTTTTCTACAGTTGGATGCCCTTCCTAACACCAGCCACATTTACAGTGTGGGGCTGGGAGGTTTTTACCGTTTTGCCTACACGGCCACATTTACAGTGTGGACTGTTTTTTTTTGTTTGCGTGACACCTACACGATCTCATTTGTTTCGGCCTGGATTTTGTGGCACCAACATAACTTTACATTGAAAGGGGCGGTGTGGATGGGGTGGGGGTGGGGGGACGGGGGTGTATTTTGTTAGAGATGCCTACTGACTGTAGTAGGTTTAACTTTGTATTTAGGTAAGGCGGGTCTTTTTTATTACTGAGTACCGCCAAAGGTCTCGGTCCACTGACATTGTCTTGGAGAGTTGTAAGTGTGTGAGGTGGGAATTTATCAGCTCGTCCCAGGTTTTTCTCGGTCTGCCTACTCCGTGGCTACCGTCTATCTTTATTGCCCTGCACTTTGCTATACAGCTGGCTTCTTTCATGCGCATCACGTGATCATACCAACGTAGCCTTCTCTCGAGTAAACAACATCTGAATCCTCTTATTTCTAATTTTTTCCTTAGTTCGTTTATGCTTTGCCGTTCACGTATATTACTATTACACATCCAGCGGAGCATGCAAGCTTCGTTCCTCTCTAGTCTGCGTATATCCTCTGCACACAATGCCCAGGTCTCACTGCCATGCAACATTGCTGTTCGTATGCAGGCATCATACAACCTGCTTTTCATTTTTAGGGAGAACCCTTTAGCGGCTAATAGTGGTATAAGCTCTCTGAACTTTTTCCATCCAGTTCTGACTCTAGCTACTGTACTTTCCGAGCACCCTCCCCCACTGCTGATTTTGTCACCCAGGTAACGGAAGCTGTCCACTATTTCTATAGAACCCTCTGCGCAATTGAAAGAGCTAGTATTTTGTGGGCACTTGCTGCTACTTATTGCACCAGAACACCGGCCACATGTAAACTCTGTGTTCTTAGTTAGCTTACCTGTGATCCCACTACATCTTTTATGCACCCATACTTTGCATTTGGGACATAAAATGGAGTTTCTACCTACGCCTTTCCTACACACTGAGCATGGACATTTCCCGGAAGGGCCCGGCGACTTATTTTCTTTCCTACAAACTAGAACTTTAGTCTTAGCCAGGTTAATTTTAAGGCCTTTTGATTCTAGGCCGTGCTTCCATGTTTGGAATTTCTTCTATAGCTCGGCCATTGATTCAGCTATGAGTGTTAGATCATCTGCGTATAGGAGTTCCCATGGGCAGCCGGTCTTGAACTCCTCTGTTATAGCCTGAAAGGCAATCATAAATAGTAGGGGGATAAGAACAAAGCCCTTATGGACACCAACTTTTACGCTAAACTCTTCACTATATTCGTTGTTAATTCTAACCTTGCTCACTGTTTCTTTATACATGGCTTGTATAGCTCTCACAAGCCATTCGTCAACACCTAGTTTTCTAAGAGCCCACCAGATAATGGAACGGGGGACTCTGTTGAAGGCTTTCTCCAAGTCGACAAAAGCTAAGTATAGGGGTTTACTTTTAGCTAGGTACTTCTCCTGTAGTTGTCGTACAATGAAAAGAGCGTCTGTGGTACTTTTGCCTGACACAAACGCGAACTGCATTTCATCTAGATCGATTCTCTCTCTGATTAGTTGCACTATTACTTTTTCCGTGACCTTCATGACCTGGTCGATTAATTTAATGCCTCTATAGTTACTCCTATCTAGGGCGTCTCCTTTACCCTTGTAACAGTTAATGATGATGCTGCTACGCCAGTCCTTCGGAACAACCCCATTCTGTATGACTTGGTTTACTATCCGGGTGACCATGGTGTGTCCCACCGTTCCAGAGGCCTTCAGCATCTCAGCAACTATTTCCGAAGGCCCAACCGCCTTACCCGTCTTCATATCTTTGATTGCCTTACTTATTATACTACCTTCAACTAACACTGCTGGTCCCTCTATTGGATCGATCTGGGGGAGACTATCCTTCTCCCATTTATTCTCCTCATTTAGTAGCCTCTCGTAGTGACACTTCCAAGCGACCTTCTTATCAGCGTCAGTGATGGCGAGTACGCCATCATCATTTAGTACACACTTCTCCCCAACAATATCACGGTTTTCCTTGACACATTGCCTAGCAATCCTGAACACCTCACGTTTTTGGTCCTCGCGTTGTAGAAAATGCTTGAACTTTATTTCCTCTGCTTCCCTTCTTGCGAAGTACACTTGTCTCCTAGCTTCTCTCCTGGCCACTTGATAGTCTTCTCTACTTCCCCCATCCCGCCATACTTTCCAAGCCTGCTTTTTGGCCTTAATCGACTCCTCCACCTTACTGTTCCACCACCACGTTACTCTCCTCCTGCCTATAGGCCTGCTCCGGCCACAGACTTCGTCTGCCGCCATTAGCAGGTTTGCTTTCAGGAATTCCCACTGTCCCTCTATATTGTCCGACTCTAAATGCTCTTCCTTACTGTCGAAAGCATCAAGTAATATGCTTTGAAATTTATTTCTGGCTGTGGGGTCCTTTAGCTTCCATATTTTTCTCCTGAGGATAGTCCTCTTCTGCTGTCGAGTACGTCTCGAGGTCGCTAATTATCAGTCTATGTTGGGAAGTGCATTCTTCATGGGGGAGGGATTTAGTGTTTACAACAGTCACTCTGTCACGTCTTCTGGTAAGGATATAATCTACCTGGCTGGTATGTTCCCCTGATCTGTAGGTGATCAAGTGATTGTCTCATTTTTTGAAGTTAGTGTTACAGATTGTTATGTTATTTTCGTCACAGAATTCCAGGATTCTGGAGCCTTCCTCATTTCTAGTACCAAACACATAGCCTCCATGGATTTCATCATAGCCGTCACAATGTTGTCCAACGTGACCATTTAGGTCGCCAGCAATAATTATATAGTCACTGTCGGTTATTTGGGAGGTAGTGAGCATCAGTGTCTCATCGAAAGTGCCTTTTATAGCGCCAGGCAGTCCGGATTGGGGCGCATACGCAGTTATTATCGTCACAGTAGTTCTATTTAGAACAAGTCTTATTTTAATTATTCTGTCGTTTACTCTATTTACGTCTATTATCTTATCCACCCATTTTTCTGCTAACATGATTCCTACCCCACCCAGCCCATTGTCATTTCCCACCCAGAAAAGCTAAAAGCATCGTTTTTTACCCACAATGAATCTAGCAGACCCGCGCCTCCACCTGGTCTCTTGGATGCAGCAGACATCAACCTCCTTACGTTCAAGCATTTCTACAACCTCGTTTGAGCGACCTTTTAAGGTCCCTACATTCATGGTACCAACTCTGAAGTTTTGGATTGCGTTTGGTGGGTGGGGTGCAGGGTGGGGTGAGGTTGATGGGGTTGGGGGTATGTTGGCCATCCGCGGCCGCAACAAAGAGGGTGGGGCTTTGCCCTTTCGTCCGGCAGCATGAGGTGAATTTGTCGTTATCTTTTGCATTGTCTTCGGGTGTCCAGATTCTTCTGACACTCCAGAAATTCCCTAGTTCATCCATCATATCGAAAAAGCAACCAGGAGTGCTAGCATAGGTCGTTTACTTGTGATTGGTCCAAATAATAAGGTGGAGAGTGGGGGCGGGTGGGAGGGGTATGGGTAGTTTGCGAGGAGCAGAATTATTTTTAGAACAACGGTGAGACAGAACAGAATTATAGAAAGCCAATTTTGAATACGATTTTTAGATTCTGGGGGATTGTAAGATATATAGATGAATGAACCGAATGTGGAGAGTTGAGAAGAAAATGAAATATTTCCGTTACATTTCGTAGAAGAAAACTGAAGAAGCGACAATCAATAATAGGAGACAAATTCTGGGTTTAGTCCCCTGTAACAAGATTTATAGTAGTATATTGTAGTATATGTAGTATATTGTAGTATGTGTAGTATATTGTATCCTGGTGCGGTATTGTGTAGTGTGATGTGGTATATACTAGTGTGGTGTGGTATAATGTAGTGTGATGTGGTATATTGTAGTGTGGTGTGATAGAGTCTAGTTTTGTTCGGTATACTGTAGTGTAGTATGGTATAATGTAGTGCCGTGTGATATATTGTAGAGTGATGTGATATAGTCTAGTGAGATGTGATATATTGTAGTAGGTTGTGATATAGCGTAGTGTGGTATATTGTAGTGTGGTGTGATATATTGTAGTGTTGTGTGGTATACTGTAATGTGGTGTGGTATACTGTACTTTGGGGTGGTATATTGTAGTGTGGTGTGGGATAGTGTAGTGTGAAATGAAATAATGTATTGTGGTCTGGTATATTGTAGTGTGGTATATTGTAGTGTGGTGTAGTATATTGTAGTGTGGTGTGCTATATTATTGTATGGTGTGGTATATTGTAATGTGCTGTGATATATTGTAGTGTGGTGTGCAATATTGTAGTGTGGTATATTGTAGTGTGTTGTGGTATAATGTAGTGTGGTGTGACATTTTTTAGTGTGATGTGATATAGTGTAGTGTGATGTGATATATTGTAGTAGGTTGTGATTATAGTGTAGTGTGATATATTGTAGTGTGGTGTGATATAGTGTAGTGTGGTTTGATATATGGTAGTGTGGTGTGGTATATTGTAGTGTAGTGTAATATAGCGTAGTGTGGTGTGGTATATTGTAGTGTGATGTGATATAGTGTAGTGTAGTGTAATATAATGTAGTGTAGTGTGGTATAATGTAGTGTGGTGTGTTATATGTAGTGTGGTGTGGTAGAGTGTAGTGTGGTCTGATATACTGTAGCATGGTGTTATATATTGTAGTGTGGTGTGATATACTGTAGTGTGGTGTGATATATAGTATTGTGATATAGTGTTGTGTGGTGTTGTATATTGTAGTGTGATGCGGTATATTGTAGTGTGATGTGGTATATTGTGGTGTGGTGTGATATAGTGCAGTGTGGCGTTATATATTGTAGTGTAGTGTGATATATTGTAGTGTGGTATGGTATAGTGTGGTGGGATATACTGTAGTGTGGTGTGGTATAGTCTAGTGTCGTGCGGTATAATGTAGTGTGGTGTAGTATACTGTTGTGTGGTGTGATATATTGTAGTGTGGTTTAATATATTGTAGTGTGGTGTGGTATATTGTAGTGTGGTGTGGCATATTGTAATGGTGTGTGATATATGGTAGTGTGATGTGATATAGCGTAGTGTGGTGCGGTACACTGTAGTGTGGTGTGATATAGTGTAGTGTGATGTGATATATTGTAGTGTCGTTTGATATATTGTAGCGTTGTGGGATATATTGTAGTGTGGTGTGATATAGTGTAGTGTGGTGTGGTATAGTATAGTGTGGTGTGGTATACTGTAGTCTAGTTTGATATAGTTTAGTGTGGAGTGGTATATTGTAGTGTGGTGGGATATATTGTAATGAGCGTGGTATATTGTAGTGTGGTGTGGTATAGTGTAGTGTGGTGTAGTATATTGTAGTGGGGTGTGATAAATTGTAGTGTGGTGTGGTATAGCGTAGTGCTGTGTAGCATATTGTATCCTGGTGCGGTATAGTTTAGTGTGATGTGGTATATAATAGTGTGGTGTGGTATAATGTAGTGTGCTCTGCTATATTGTAGTGTGGTGTCATATATTGTAGTCTGGTATAGTGTGATGTGGTATATAATATTGTGGTGTGCTATATTGTAGTGTGATGTGGGATAGAGTAGTGTGATGTGAAATAATGTAGTTTGGTGTGATGTATTATAATGTGGCGTGGTATATTGTATTGTGGTGAAATATATTGTAGTGTGGTGTGATATAGTGTAGTGCTGTGTGACATACTGTACGTTGGTGTGGTATATTGTAGTGTGGTGTGGGATAGTGTAGTGTAATGTGAAATAATGTATTGTGGTCTGGTATGTTGTAGTGTGGTATATTGTAGTGCGGTGTAGTATATTGTAGTGTGGTGTGCTATATTATTGTGTGGTGTGATATAGTGTAGTGTAGTGTGGTGTGCTATATTGTATTGTGGTGTGGTATATTGTAGTGTGGTGTGATATATTGTAGTGTGGTGTGATATATTGTAGTGTGGTGTGGTATCTTGTAGTGAGGTGTGATATAGTGTAGTGTGGTGTGACATATTGGAGTGTGAAGTGATACAATGTAGTATGCCCGTGATATATTATAGTAGGTTGTGATATAGTGTAGTGTGGTATATTGTAGTGAGGTGTGATATATTGTAGTGTGGTGTGATATATTGTACTGTGGTGTGGTATAGTGTAGTGTGGTTTGATATATGGTAGTGTGGTGTGGTATATTGTTAGTGTAGTGTAATGTAGTTTAGTGTGGTGGGGTATATTGTAGTGTCTTGTGATATAGTGTTGTGTAGTGTAATATAGTGTAGTGTGGTGTGGTATAGAGTAGTGTGGTGTGATATATGGTAGTATGGTGTGGTATAGTGTAGTGTGGTGTGATATACTGTAGTGTGGTGTTATATATTGTAGTTAGGTGTGATATACTGTAGTGTGGTGTCATATACAGTAGTGTGATATAATGTCGTGTGGTGTGGTATATTGTAGTGTGATGTGGTATATTGTAATGTGATGTGGTATATTGTAGTGTGGTGCGATATAGTGCAGTGTGGCCAGATATAGATATAGTGCAGTCTGGCCAGATATATTGTAGTGTGGCGAGGTATAGTGTAGTGTGGTATAATATTTCGTAGTGTGGTGTGGTATAGTGTGATGGGATATATTGTAGTGTGGTGTGATATATTCTAATGTGGTGTGGTATGTTGTAGTGCGGTGTAGTATAATGTAGTGTGTTGTGATGTATTGTTGTGTGGTTTTATATATTGTAATGTGGTGTGGTATATTGTAGAGCGATGTGATATAGTCTAGCGTGATGTGATATATTGTAGTAGGTTGTGATATAGTGTAGTGTGTTATACTGAAGTGTATTGTTGTGTGGTATACTGTAATGAGGTGTGGTATACTGTACTTTGGGGTGGTATATTGTAGTGTGGTGTGGGATAGTGTAGTGTGAAATGAAATAATGTATTGTGGTCTGGTATATAGTAGTGTGGTGTAGTATATTGTAGTGCGGTGTGCTATATTATTGTATGGTGTGGTATATTGTAATGTTGTGTGATATATTGTAGTGTCGTGTGCAATATTGTAGTGTGGTATATTGTAGAGTGGTGTGGTATAATGTAGTGTGGTGTGACATTTTTTAGTGTGATGTGATATATTGTAGTGTGATGTGATATAGTGTAGTAGGTTGTGATATAGTGTAGTGTGATATATTGTAGTGTGGTGTGGTATATTGTAGTGTAGTGTAATATAGCGTAGTGTGGTGTGGTATATAGTAGTGTGATGTGATGTAGTGTAGTGTAGTGTAACATAGTGTAGTGTAGTGTGGTATAATGTAGTCTGGTTTGATATATGGTAGTGTGCTGTGGTAGAGTGTAGTGTGGTCTGATATACTGTAGTGTGGTGTTATATATTGTAGTGTGGTGTGATATACTGCAGTGTGGTGTGATATATAGTAGTGTGATATAGTGTTGTGTGGTGTGATACAGTGCAGTGTGGCGTTATATATTGTAGTGTAGCGTGATATATTGTAGTGTGGTATGGTATAGTGTGGTGGGATATACTATAGTGTGGTGTGGTATAGTCTAGTGTGGTGTGGTATAATGTAGTGTGGTGTAGTTTACTGTTGTGTGGTGTGATATATTGTAGTGTGGTTTGATATATTGTAGTGTGGTATATTGTAGTGTGGTGTGGCATATTGTAGTGACGTGTGGTATATGGTAGTGTGATGTGATTTAGTGTAGTGTGGTGTGGTATACTCTATTCTGGTGTGATATAGTGTAGTGTGATGTGATATATTGTAGTGTAGTGTGATATATTGTAGCGTTGTGGGATATATTGTAGTGTGGTGTAATATACTGTAGTGTGGTGTGATATATTGTAGCGTGGTGTGGTATACTGTAGTCTAGTTTGATATAGTGTAGTGTGGAGTGGTATATTGTAGTGTGGTGGGATATATTGTAATGAGTGTGGTATATTGTAGTGTGGTGTGGTATATTGTAGTGTGGTGTAGTATATTGTAGTGGGGTGTGATACATTGTAGTGTGGTGTGGTATAGCGTATTGCTGTGTAGTGTATTGTATCCTGGTGCGGTATAGTGTAGTTTGATGTGGTATATAATAGTGTGGTGTGGTATAATGTAGTGTGCTGTGGTATATTGTCGTGTGGTGTCATATATTGTAGTCTGGTATAGAGTGCTGTGGTATATAATATTTTGGTGTGCTATATTGTAGTGTGATGTGGGATAGAGTAGTGTGATGTGAAATAATGTAGTTTGGTGTGATGTATTATAATGTGGAGTGGTATATTTTATTGTGGTGAGATATATTGTAGTGTGGTTTGATATAGTGTAGTGTTGTGTGGTATACTGTATTTGGTGTGGTATATTGTAGTGTGGTGTGGGATAGTGTAGTGTGATGTGGAATAATGTATTGTGGTCAGGTATGTTGTAGTGTGGTATATTGTAGTGTGGTGTAGTATATTTTAGTGTGGTGTGCTATATTATTGTGTGGTGTGATATAGTGTAGTGTTGTGTGGTATACTATACTTTGGTGTGGTATATTGTAGTGTGGTGTGGGATAGTGTAGTGTGGTGTGATATATTGTAGTGTGGTGTAGTATATTGTAGTCTGGTGTGATAAAGAGTAGTGTGGTGGAGCATAGCTCAGTGTTGTCTGGTATATTGTAGTGTGGTGTGGAATAGTGTAGTGTGATGTGTTATATTGTAGAGTGGTGTGGTATAATGTAGTATGATGTGACATTTTGTAGTGTGATGTGATATATTGTAGTGCGGTGTGGTATCTTGTAGTGTGGTGTGATATAATGTAGTGTGGTGTGATATGTTGGAGTGTGATGTGATATAAATATAGTGTGATGTGATATATTGTAGTAGTTTGTGATCTAGTGTAGTGTGGTATAGTTTAGTGTTATGTGATATATTGTAGTGTGGTATGGATATTATAGTGCGTTGTGATATAGTGTAGTGTAGTGTAATATAGTGTAGTGTGGTGTGGTATAGTGTAGTGTGGTGTGGTATAGTGTAGTGTGGTGTTATATATTTAAGTGTGGTGTGATTTACTGTAGTGTTGTGTGATATATAGTAGTGTGATATAGTGTTGTGTGGTGTGGTATATCGTAGTGTGATGCGGTATATTGTAGTGTGATGTGGTATATTATAGTGTGGTGTGATATAGTGCAGTGTGGTGTTATATGTTGTAGTGTGGTGTGATATAGTGTAGTGTGGTGTGATATAGTGTAGTTTTGTCTGATATATTGTAGTGTGGTGTGGTATACAGTAGTGTAGTTTGATATAGTGTAGTGAGCAGTGGTATATTGTAGTGTGGTGGGATATATTGTAATGTGGTGTGGTATATTGTAGTGTGGTGTGGTATATTGTAGTGTTGTGTAGTATATTGTAGTTGGGTGTGATAAAGTGTAGTGTGATGTGGTATAGCGTAGTGCTGTGTAGTATATTGTGTCCTGGTGCGGTATAGTATATTGTGATGTGGTATATACTAGTGTGGTCTAGTATAATGTAGTGTGCTGTGGTATATTGTAGTGTGGTGTGATAGAGTCTAGTACTGTTCGGTATATTGTAGTGTGGTGTGGAATATTGTAGTGTGGTATATTGTAGTGTGGTGTGAGATTTTTTAGTGTGATGTGATATATTGTAGTAGGTTGTGATATAGTGAAGTGTGATATATTGTAGTGTGGTATGATATAGTGTAGTGTAGATTGATATATGGTAGTGTGGTGTGGTATATTGTAGTGTAGTGCGATATAGCGTAGTGTGGTGTGGTATATTGTAGTGTGATGTGATATAGTGTAGTGTAGTGTAATATAGTGTAGTGTTGTGTGGTATAATGTAGTTTGGTGTGATATATGGTAGTATGGTGTGGTAGAGTGTAGTGTGGTCTGATATACTGTAGTGTGGTGTTATACATTGTAGTGTGGTGTGATATACTGTAGTATGGTGTGATATATAGTAGTGTGATATAGTGTTGTGTGGTGTTGTATATTGTAGTGTGATGTGGTATATTGTGGTGTGGTGTGATATAGTGAAGTGTGGTGTTATATATTGTAGTGTAGGGTGATACATTGTAATTGTGGTATGGCATAGTGTGGTGGGATATTGTAGTGTGGTGTGGTATAGTCTAGTGTGGTGTGGTATAATATAGTGTGGTGTAGTATACTGTAGTTTGGTGTGATATATTGTAGTGTGGTTTTATATATTGTAGTGTGGTATGAAATAGTGTAGTGTGATGTGATATATTGTAGTGTAGTGTAATATAGTATTTCGTGGTGTGATATATTGTAGTGTGGTGTGGTATATTGTAGTCTAGTTTGATATAGTGTAGTGCGGAGTGGTATATTGTAGTGTGGTGGGCTATATTTAAATGAGTGTGGTATATTGTAGCGTGGTGTGGTATGTTGTAGTGTGGTGTAGTATATTGTAGTGGGGTGTGATAAATTGTAGTGTGGTGTGGTATAGCGTATTGCTGTGTAGTATATTGTATCCTGGTGTGGTATAATCTAGTGAGGGGTGGTATATAATAGTGTGATGTCATATATTGTAGTCTGGTATAGTGTGCTGTGGTATATACTAGTGTAGTGTGCTATATTTTAGTGTGATGTGGGATAGAGTAGTGTGATGTGAAATAATGTAGTTTGGTGTGATGTATTATAATGTGGAGTGGTATAGTGTATTGTGATGAAATATATTGTAGAGTGGTGTGATATACTGTAGTGCTGTGTGGTATACTGTACGTTGGTGTGGTATATTGTAGTGTGGCGTGGGATAGTGTATTGTGATGTGAAATAATGTATTGTGGTCTGGTATGTTGTAGTGTGGTATATTGTAGTGTGGTGTAGTATATTGTAGTGTGGTGTGATATAATGTAGTGTAGTGTGGTGTGCTATATTGTAGTGTGGTGTGGTATATTTTAGTGTGGTGTGATATAATGAAGTGTGGTGTGATATATTGTAGAGTGGTGTGGTATGGTGTAGTGTGATTTCGATATAGTGTAGTGTGGAGTGGTATATTGTAGTGTGGTGTAGTATATTGTAGTCTGGTGTGATAAAGAGTAGTGTGGTGTGACATATCCCAGTGTTGGCTGGTATAGTGTAGTGTGGTGTGGCATAGTGTAGTGTGACATGGCATATGGTAGTGTGGTGTGGTATAAGGTAGTGTGGTGTGACATTTTGTAGCGTGATGTGATATATTGTAGTGTGGTGTGGTATCTTTTAGTGAGGTGTGATATAGTGTAGTGTGGTGTGATATATTGGAGTGTGATGTGATATAATGTAGTTGGCACGTGATATATTATAGTAGGTTGTGATATAGTGTAGTGTGGTATATTGTAGTGAGGTGTGATATATTGTAGTGTGGTGTGGATATTGTAGTGTGGTGTGATATATTGTACTGTGGTGTGGTATAGTGTAGTGTTGTTTGATATATGGTAGTGTGGTGTGGTATATTGTAGTGAAGTGTAATGTAGTTTAGTGTGGTGGGGTATATTGTAGTGTCTTGTGATATAGTGTAGTGTAGTGTAATATAGTGTAGAGTGGTGTGGTATAGAGTAGTGTGGTGTGATATATGGTAGTGTGGTGTGGTATAGTGTAGTGTGGTGTGATATACAGTAGTGTGGTGTGATATATAGTAGTGTGATATATTGTCGTGTGGTGTGCTATATTGTAGTGTGATGTGGTATATTGTAATGTGATGTGGTATATTGTAGTGTGGTGCGATATAGTGCAGTGTGGCCAGATATAGATATAGTGCAGTCTGGCCAGATATATTGTAGTGTGGCGAGGTATAGTGTAGTGTGTTATACTATTTTGTAGTGTGGTGTGGTATAGTGTGATGGGATATATTGTAGTGTGGTGTGATATATTCTAATGTGGTGTGGTATGTTGTAGTGCGGTGTAGTATACTGTACTGTGTTGTGATGTATTGTTGTGTGGTTTTATATATTGTAATGTGGTGTGGTATATTGTATTGTGGTGTGGCATATTGTAGTGAGGTGTGGTAATTGGTAGTACGGTGTGATATGGTGTAGTGTGGTGTGATATAGTGTAGTTTAGTGTGGTATACTGTAGTGTGGCGTGATATAGTGTAGTGTGGTGTGATATATTGTAGTGTAGTGTGATATATTGTAATGTGGTGTGATATATTGTAATATGGTGTGATATGGTGTAGTGTAGTGTGATATATTGTAGTGTGTTGCGGTATACTGTTGTGTAGTTTGATATAGTGTAGTGTGGATTGGTATATTGTAGAGTGGTGGGATATATTGTAATGTGGTGTGGTATATTATAGTGTGGTGTGGTATATTGTAGTGTGGTGTAGTATATTGTAGTGGTGTGTGATAAAGTTTAGTGTGGTTTGGTATATTGTAGTGTGGTGTGATAAACTGTAGTGTGGTGTGATATATAGTAGTGTGATATAGTGTAGTGTCCGTCTGGTATAGCGTAGCGCTGTGTAGTATATTGTATCCTTGTGCGGTCTAGTGCAGTGGGATGTGGTATATAATAGTGTGGTGTGGTATAATGTAGTGTGGTGTGGTATATTGTAGTGTGATATGGTATATTGTAGTGTGCTGTGGTATATTGTAGTGTGGTGTGATATATTCTAGTATTGTGTGTTATATTGTAGTGTGGTGTCGTATATTTTAGTACCGTGTGATATATTGTAGAGTGAAGTGATATAGTGTAGTGTGATGTGATATATTGTAGTAGCTTGTAATATAGTGTAGTGTTGTATATTGTAGTGTTATGTGATATACTGTAGTGTGGTATATTGTAGTGTGTTGTGATATATTGTAGTGTGGTGTGATGTATTATAATGTGGAGTGGTATATTGTATTGTTGTGAGATATATTGTAGTGTGCTGTGATATAGTGTAGTGGTGTATGGTATACTGTACTTTAGGGTGGTATATTGTAGTGTGGTGTGGGATAGTGTAGTGTGATGTTAAATAATGTATTGTGGTCTGGTGTATTGTAGTGTGGCATATTGTAGTGTGGTGTTGTATATTGTAGTGTGGTGTGCTATATTATTGTGTGGTATATTGTAGTGCGGTGTGATATAGTGTAGTGTGGTGTGATATATTGTTGTGTGGTGTGGTATAGTGTAGTGTGGTTTCGATATAGTGTAGTGTGGAGTGGTATATTGTAGTGTGGTGGGACATATTGTAATGTGGTGTGGTATATTGCAGTGCGGTGTGGTATATTGTAGTGTGGTGTAGTGTATTGTAGTGGGTGTGTTATAAAGTGTAGTGTGGTGTGTTATAGCGTAGTGTTGTGTATTATATTGTATCCTGGTGCTGTATAGTGTAGTGTGATGTGGTATATAGAAGTGTCGTGTGGTATAATGTAGTGGTCTGTGGTATATTGTAGTGTTATATGGTATATTGTAGTTTTGTGTGGTATATTGTAGTGTGGTGTGATATAATCTAGTATTGTGTGGTTTAGTGTAGGGCCGTATGATATATTGTAGTGTTGTGTGATATATTGTGGTTTTGTATATTGTAGTGTGATGTGCTATAATGTAGTGTGGTATATTGAAGTGTGGTGTGATATATTGTAATATGGTGTGGCATGGTTTAGTGTGATGTGATATATTATAACGTGGAATGGTATATTGTACTGTGATGTGATATAGTTTAGTGTAGTGTGGTATATTGTAGTGTGATGTAATATAGTGTAGTTTGAATGTGATATATTGTAGTAGGCTGTCGTGTATCTGACTTTGATGAAGCCTTTGTTTTGTTTACCTTGAATATTGTGGAACATTTGTTTGTGTAAATATCTATAACATACACCTTCTCATGTCAATATTGTTTTTTCCTCTTTGGGACTTGGTACTCAGAAGGTCTGTTCTGGAATGTTCTGGTCGGAATGTCTCTGTTAGCGTTTGTATATTTTTGTGTGTGAGTCTCTGTGTGTGTCTGTGTGTATGTACGTGTGTATTTATATATATGTGTGTGTTTTCGTTAAGATATTCTCTTTTTGAGGGCGGGTAAAATTCCCGAGATCCATGAACGAGTTCTCTCCAGCGGCCTCTGTCCATCATTATCGCTGCTATGTCCTGCGTCTCCAACAGACCAGTGTCTGTCCTTAGAGCATCAACATAGGTTAGCGTAGGTCTTCCACTTCCAGTGTGTCCATGTTCGGTGTCAACTCTGGATGTCGGTGAGCATATCCAGCTAACGTCAGTCTCCTCTGTGTCACTTTTGATCTGACTTTTGGGAGGCTCCCATACATCTCTGAGTTTTTCATCCTCAGTGTATACTGATTAATGTTCAGAGCCATCCTCAGTATTCTCGTGTAGCACCCATCCACCATCTGAGTGAGTTTCTTGGTCAGTGTCCAAGTCTCAGACGCGTACAGCAGCACAGACTCCACTACAGCAATGAAGAAGCGGATTTTCAGGTATTTACGAAGGTCCGACTCCACACCGATTTCAAGCGGTGGCACGGCGCCCAGGCTTTGCTCTTCCTCTCAACCACATCATCTTCTGTATTCCCAATATTTGCTCCCAAATACAGGAAGTCCTCAACCAATTCCAGCGGCTTCCCGCCTACTTTAGTAATCCCCTCTGGTTTCTCAACATTCTCTACCAGATATTTGCTTTAGTCTCATTCATTCTCAGCCCCACACTCATCGACACAGTCTCAACCTCCTGCATCAAATCCTCTGCCTCCTTCACTGTATTTGTCACCGAAACTATGTCGTCGGCAAATTCAGCATCCGATACCTTTTTCGCCCTAACTCTCCTGCTCTGAGCCGGTGCTACAGTAAAGCCAGAGTCCTGGTGTTTCTCCAGTGCAAGGCACATACAATAGTCCACTACGATGATAAAAAGGTAGGGAGCCAATGTAAGATATATTTACCTATATACATCGAAAGTGTGTTCCATATTAACAGTGGAGCATGGTAGACACATCTATTCTCGGTGAAAGCAAACGCAAATAGAGAAAGACAGAGGGACCGGAAGGGAAAGAGGGGTAAAAGGCAGAAGTCGTGAGTACGAAGGATATAGAGAGAGAAGGAGGAGGAGGGAAAGGAAGTTAATCCAGGGTGAGACAACGCAAGTCTAACCAGAACTAATAAACAAGAGAGATCGATAGAGAGAAAGGGAGAGGGGGAGGGGGAGAGAAAGAGAGAGTGAGTGAGAGAGAGAGAGGGAGAGAGAGAGAAGGAGTTGATCCAAAAGAGTGATAGGATATAAGTCCGACCAGGAACAACAAACCAAGCGAGATAGAGAGGGTGGAGAGGAGGTAACAGCAGTAAATACAAAAATATGGATTGAGAGAGATGTTGCTGTGTGGTTACTGATAACGCGTGTTAGTAAGGCGACACAAACAAGAGATAGACAGTTTCCCTTCCTCAGTTGTCTACAACGTGTCACAGATGTTTCAGCGCATTATAGACAATACATCTATCCGTAGCACGCCCATAGCCATTTATCTATCAAAAAGCCACGAGGGAAAGAAGTGATGGCGAAGAGAGAGAAATAAAGAAAAAAAAGAAAAAAGGAAAATAAAGGAGAGAAATAAAGAAAAAAAGTAGAAAACATACCGACAGGAGGGGGACAGACATAACAGTGGTACATGTAAGTAGTAACCAATATATATATATATATATACCGCACTATGCTCCGCCTCTTCCGACGCCTCCAGTCCGACCTCTCCACCTCCACCATCTTCCTATTCCCACCCCTCCCATCCTTCAAACACGCGCGTAATCTCCGCTCCCTCCTCGTCCACAGCTCTCTAGCACACCCGCCCCCCGGTTCCCTTCCCTGCTCCAGACCTCGTTGCCACACCTCCCCCCCCACATCACCAACACCACCACCTTCCAGGGTCCCAACGGCCGCTCTTTCTCTGTCCGGCATGCATTCCGCTGCACCTCCTCTAACCTCGTCTATGGACTTCGCTACACAGAGTGCAGCGCAACCTACGTCAGACACACTGGACGTCGCCTGGCGGATAGGTTCACGGAGCACCTTGGAGATATCCGTCTCGACGGGAGTTCCCTCATCGCCCGCCACTTTGGTTCCCCTGGACATTCCGCCCACCACCTCACAGTCTGCGACCTGCCATGGGAACCCCGCCACCCGCCTCACAGTCGTGCAACACACCATCTTCACGCTACAGACCCACATACCCCCCGGCCTGAACTCGCCACCCCCTTCGTTTAGCATTCGACCCCTCCACTAATATTACTCCCCTCCCAACACACCATCACACATACACTCCCTCTCTACGCCTCCACCCACCACCACCCCTACACGCCTCACACCCTTTCACCACTTGTTTCTTTTAATTTTAATTTTTTTACTCTCCAAAAAATTCCTTTTCCTCCCGTTTCTCGCCCCACCTTTTTTTAACTAATATTTTTAATATCTTTCCATCACTCCCCCACACACTCTCGGAACCCTCTTCCTGCCCACGTTTCTCCTGATGAAGGGATTATGCCCGAAACGTCGTCCCCCAACCCCCACTCTCAAGCGTGAAACTAATAATTGTTTCTACTTTAGGCACAAGGCCAGCAATTATCCAGTACATTACTGGTACTTTATTTTATCGACCCCGTAAGGATGAAAGGCAAAGTCAACCTCACCGGAATTTGAACTCAGATCGTAAAGGGATGTAACTATGCTAGAAAGCATGGCGTCCAACCCTCTACCGATACTGCCAATTCACCAACATTTGTACTGCCTCTTCGCTTCCACGTTTTGTTGTTTTGTTTACTGTCGTAACTTAAAAAAAAAATACATATATATATATATATATATATATATATTTTTTTTTTTTCAAGTTAAACAAGATTCAATGAATACATCAAAGAATGAGTTTTACACTAGATTGGAAGCACTCAAGAGTGAGGTTTTCCAGAGTTATTAATATTAGTTCAAAATATTAACAAAATAGATATTCTGGTGATCAATTATATTTTATTATACATATTTCAGAGGTACTGAGTTAAGTTCAACAGTACGTCCTCATCATATAAAATAAGATGATGCATGACATACCCTGACATAGTAGATGGTTAAGATTCAGTCATGGTAGTGATTAACTTATGACAAAACTCAATATGTATCACCTAATATTGAGAACATGAGATAACATAATATAAACAATAGAGAGGGTGCGTGTAATAGAGCTTAAGTAATACATGGCATCAATATAACAGTTATACATTTTTTTATTTTTAAAAACTACTGGAGAAAGAGGAGGGAAAGGAAAGCATAGAGGAAGAAACAGCTGATGTGATAATATATTTAGTAGGTGGCTTGAAAAAACAGATGAAAGATGATTAAAGAGAGAGAGAGAAAGACAAAGGGGAGTAATTTATGTTCAAGTTTATATAGATTTCCATATATGCAACACATGTCCAAATTAATATCGTTGACGGTTAATTTTCAAAATATTTAATTTAAGTTATTTCAGAGTAATGAATAATATTTTAGGTTTTAAAAGTTAATAGGTATTTGTATTAATATTCTAATTATGTTTAATTTCTAAAATTCAAATTTTATGAAAATAAATTGAAAGGATTTACGAAACACGAGAAAGAAAATATATATATAATGCTTTCATATCTTCACGAAGGTAATCTTTACCAACATTATTTATAATATTGACAACAGTTTATATAATATAATTTATAAAATAATTATAGTTATAATTATTAAAGAATTTATTGTTAAATAGTTTGAGTGCCTAGAGTATCAACCGGCCTTAAAACTAAATTTAAAGAGTCCGAATTTTTAATTATATATATGTGTTGATAAAAAAATGCAAAGATTATAGTTTATTATTTGTTTATAATTGAGGTGATACCTTTCAAATATATATAATATAATATAATACAATAATGCAATAATGCAATATAGTAAATAAGTTACTGAAAATATTGTTCAAGTCACCTACTAAATATAGTATCACATCACCTGTTTCTTCCTCTATGCTTTCCTTTCCCTCCTCTTTCTGCAGTAGTTTTTAAAAATAAAAAATGTTATAACTGTTATATTGATGCCATGTATTTCTTAAGCTCTATTAGACGCACCCCTTCTATTGTTTGTATTATGTTATCTCATGTTCTCAATATTAGTGTATAAATAGTGAGTCTTGTCATAAGTTAATCACTACCATGACTGAATCTTAACCATCTACTATGTCAGGGTATGTCATGCATCATCTTAGTTTATCTGATGAGGACGTACTGTTGAACTTAACTCAGTACCTCTGAAATATGTATAATAAAATATAATTGATCACAAGAATATCTATTTTGTTAATATTTTGAATTAATATATATATATATATATATATATATATATATATATATATATGCATATAAACAGAAAATGATGAACAAACAAAACACAGTTATCAACATTATTTATTCTTTACATAATGTTTCATACATAATCTAACACAGTGAATTTTAAAATAAATAAATAAATTTATAAATATATTTAAAATGTGTGGAAGTCTTAATGAATTTTATCTTCCATTTGTCGATATCTCGACTCCCTTCTCTTTCAATCTATCTCTCGCTCCCTCTCTCTTTCTATCTACTCTCACAACCCCTCCCATTCACTCACTCTGGTGATTGATGTTGATGAAAGTAGGAGAGTGTGGAATGGTGTTTATGCTATCTTTCACAGAAACTCAAATGAAATTATGTATATATATATAGAGAGAGAGAAAATTGAGGTTGGTAATGGCACATCGAATATATAAGAGACAGAATACTTTTTTGTGAAAAAACATAATTTTATAAGGTAAGGAAATAATAAAGGGTATAACAAACGACCGGTTTCGATGGGTCTGCAAAAGCCATCTTTTCAAATGTTGATTAATATTAAGAAAAATTAATAATACGAAGAGTTAAAATTTGAGACTTGAAAATTCAAGTATAAAATTCATTGTGGGATTTTCATAGCAGTTTTCATCTAGGTAGCAACAACAGGTTGACTGCTGTGTCCCTTTCTGGTAGTGAATATTTGGGGTGTGGGTTATTTTATAAAGGTCAGATTTAGCAATCACCAACTGGCCAGCTGCTGGTCAGTGAGGGGGTGGAAGCAATATACATACACATATCTTCCTGTGGTGGGTAGGAGAGTGGAGCGTGATAGAAAGGGATTTAGTGCACTTACACCTATATATACACACATACCTTCATCCACACATACATACATATACATATACATATACATATATATATATATATACATATACACACATACATACACACACACATACACATACATACACACATACACACACACATATATACACATACACACACACATATATATATATATACACACACACACACACATATATATATATACATACACATACATCCAGATACACACATACATACACACACACACACACATATATATATATATATATACATATAAATATATATATATATATATATATATATACACCCCCACACATACATACACACACACACGCACACATATATATATAGATACACACATACAAACATACACACACACACATATATATATCCACACATACACACACATATATATACACACACACACACACACGCATATATATATATATATATACACATACGCATACATCCAGATACCCACATACATACACACACACACACACGCACACACAATACATACATCCACATGCACACACCCACACACACACATATACACATACATACACCCACACACAGAGAAATGGCCTCCAAATATATATATATATATATACATACAGACATATATTTTTTCCATAATATAAGAAGTTGGGGCAGTGAAATTAAAATACAAGTCATTCTGATCACATTGAGTTCTTCATGTAGATTGGGCCCCGCAACCGACAGTGGTGAATTCTGTGTGCGCATATATATATAGATATATGTGTGTGCACGTGCAGGGTTTAACATGGATGTGTTGGTCACACAAAGGCATGGTCCGTCAATGAATAAACCTGATTCTACAGAATTGGTCTCTGGTCTTTAATAGTAGTTATTCCGTGCGTATGTGTGTTTATATTTTATGACAATTCTATTGGGGTTATAACCCGTTTAGTTTTGGTTTAAATTTGTTAAGGAATAGATTTTCTTTGTTTATTCTTTGTTGCTGTGTGAACGAATCTGAGCACTTGTAGAAGGGGAAGATTTTAAAGTTGGGTAGTGTCATTCCTGCGCAGTTCGCAATATGGCTGCTCAAGGGGATTTTTCTTGTGTTAGCGCCCCGGATTTGTTGGCGGTGGATGGTCATTCTTTTGCGTAATGAGGTGCCCGTCTGTCCTATGTAGTTGTGTTTGCACCCACCGCAAGTTATTGCGTAAATCAAGTTCTCCGAGTTGCAGGTGAAATTGTTTTTTACTATAAATGTTTGGCCATCTTTGAATGTAAATGTTTGTCCTTCAGTGAGGTAGAGGCACGTTCCACAGTTTGTTCTACCACATTTGGTAACTGTAGGGTTGAGGATTGGTTTGGGTATATTTGGTCCAGTGAGAATGCGTTTAAGTGATTTGGGTTGTCTTTTAATTTTAAGGATCTTGTGTGTTTCAAGAATAGACTTCATTTTTACATCTTTAAGTAGGATGGGGAGGTTTTTGTGTAGGTGATCAAACATTTCGGTATTTCTGGGGTTGAAAGTGGATACATATGGCAGGGTGTTGAGTGTGGTTTTCTGTTTTGGATTGTTAAGTTGATGGGGATTTAGGTGTTTTGCCCTGTCTATTCCATTGTTGATTATTTCAAGTGGAAAGACTCTTAAGATAAGGGTGTCTTTTAGTTCCTTTAGTCTTTGCTCCTGTTTAGGTGGATCTGATACTATGGTACATATACGTTTGGCCAAATTGTAAGGAATGTTAAGTGTTGTATGTTTTGGGTGACTTGATGTGAAAAAGAGGTATTGCTTGGAATCTGTGGGTTTATAGAATATATCTGTATCTAATTTCCCGTCTATTACAGAGATGAGAATATCCAAGAAGGATAATTCCTTAGGATTGGATTCCAATGTGAATTGTATGTTATTATCTATGTTGTTTATCATGTTTTTAAACGTAGTAAGTGAGTTCATGTCTTCTTGCCATAGGATAAAGCAGTTGTCTAGATATCTTTTCCAATTGGCTTTGAGGTGTGTGTGGAAAGAGTCTTTCCACACACACCTCAAAGCCAATTGGAAAAGATATCTAGACAACTGCTTTATCCTATGGCAAGAAGACATGAACTCACTTACTACGTTTAAAAACATGATAAACAACATAGATAATAACATACAATTCACAATGGAATCCAATCCTAAGGAATTAGCCTTCTTGGATATTCTCATCTCTGTAATAGACGGGCAATTAGATACAGATATATTCTATAAACCCACAGATTCCAAGCAATACCTCTTTTTCACATCAAGTCACCCAAAACATACAACACTTAACATTCTTTACAATTTGGCCAAACGTATATGTACCATAGTATCAGATCCACCTAAACGGGAGCAAAGACTAAAGGAACTAAAAGACACCCTTATCTTAAGAGCCTTTCCACTTGAAATAATCAACAATGGAATAGACAGGGCAAAACACCTAAATCCCCATCAACTTAACAATCCAAAACAGAAAACCACACTCAACACCCTGCCATATGTATCCACTTTCAACCCCAGAAATACCGAAATGTTTGATCACCTACACAAAAACCTCCCCATCCTACTTAAAGATGTAAAAATGAAGTCTATTCTTGAAACACACAAGATCCTTAAAAGTAAAAGACAACCCACATCACTTAAACGCATTCTCACTGGACCAAATATACCCAAACCAATCCTCAACCCTACAGTTACCAAATGTGGTAGAACAAACTGTGGAACGTGCCTCTACCTCACTGAAGGACAAACATTTACGTTCAAAGATGGCCAAACATTTACAGTAAAAAACAATTTCACCTGCAACTCGGAGAACTTGATTTACGCAATACCTTGCGGTGGGTGCAAACACAACTACATAAGACAGACGGGCACCTCATTACGCAAAAGAATGACCATCCACCGCCAACAAATCCGGGACGCTAACACAAGAAAAATCCTGCTGAGCAGCCATATTGCGAACTGCGCAGGAATGACACTACCCAACTTTAAAATCTTCCCCTTCTACAAGTGCTCAGATTCGTTCACACAGCAACAAAGAATAAACAAAGAAAATCTATTCCTTAACAAATTTAAACCAAAACTAAACGGGTTATCACACCCGATAGAATTGTCATAAAATATAAACACACATACGCACGGAATAACTACTATTAAAGACCAGAGACCAATTCTGTAGAATCAGGTTTATTCATTGACAGACCATGCCTTTGTGTGACCAACACATCCATGTTAAACCCTGCACGTGCACACACATATATCTATATATATATATGCGCACACAGAATTCACCACTGTCGGTTGCGGGGCCCAATCTACATGAAGAACTCAATGTGATCAGAATGACTTGTATTTTAATTTCACTGCCCCAACTTCTTATATTATGGAAAAAATATATGTGTATGTATGTATATATATATATATATTTGGAGGCCATTTCTGTGTGTGGGTGTATGTATGTGTATATGTGTGTGTGTGTATGTATATATATATATATATATATGTGTGTGTGTGTATGTGTATACATGTGTGTGTGTATGTGTGTATGTATATGTATGTGTGTGTGTATGTATGTGTGTATATGTATATATATATATATATATGTATATGTATATGTATATGTATGTATGTGTGGATGAAGGTATGTGTGTGTATATATAGGTGTAAGTGCACTAAATCCCTTTCTATCACGCTCCACTATCCTACCCACCACAGGAAGACATGTGTATGTATATTGCTTCCACCCCCTCACTGACCAGCAGCTGGCCAGTTGGTGATTGCTAAATCTGACCTTTATAAAATAACCCACACCCCAAATAACTTCTCATTCACTACCAGAAAGGGACACGGCAGTCAACCTGTTGTTGCTACCTAGATGAAAACTGCTATGAAATCCCACAATGAATTTTATACTTGAATTTTCAAGTCTCAAATTTTAACTCTTCGTATTATTAATTTTTCTTAATATTAATCAACATTTGAAAAGATGGCTTTTGCAGACCCATCGAAACCGGTCATTTTGTATACCCTTTATTATTTCCTTACCTTATAAAATTATGTTTTTTCACAAAAAAGTATTCTGTCTCTTATATATTCCATGTGCCATTACCAACCTCAATTTTCTCTATAACCTTCGTTTTGTGTAGAAAATTACACTTTTCATATATATATATATATATATATATATATATATATATATATATATATAGTTGTTGTATGGCCGTATCAACAGGATGATGTCAATTGTTGACGATGGAACGGATCGAATGATTTCAATCAGATGAAATGCTTTGAAAACGCCAAATATATCTGAGGATGTAGAGTCAGGTTGGATCTATAATAGATCCTGCCTTGAGCTGATCATCGGAGAAACATATGTAATATGTTAACAAAATGTGTTTTGATGCATCACTGATTCCTCGTTATCTATAATATATATATATATATATACACGAAAGGGTCAACAAACGTACCCCCCCCCCAAAAAAAAAACAAAAAAACAAGGAGCATCCCTTACTTTAGCAAGCATCATCTGGTTTGCCAGCACTGTCGTCATAGTTGGAAAGAACAAACAAAAGGTAGGTAAGGAACTCCAAGAGGAACTGAAGCACGATTGTAAGGAGAGAAGTAAACAAGAACATGTAAAGAAGGAAAAATAAAAATAGATATACAAAAAACAGATTTTTTAAAAAGTGAAAATAAAGGGAGTTGGAAGGGGTGTATAGGTCGAGGATGGCAAGGGTGTGGTAGTGTGTATAGCAGTGGGTGGAGGCGAAGAGAAAGGGTGGGGAAGCTAGAAAGTGAGAGTCTGGGCAGGGGTGGTGGAAGGTAAGGTGTATGTGTAGAAGAGGTCGATGGTATCATGGGGTAAAGATAAAGCTGGAGCGAGAGTAAAATGGTAATGAGGAAGTGAAATGGCAGTGTGGCACACGCAACCGGAAGTAGTGGTCAATTCGGGAGAGTGGGAGCAGAGGGTGGTGTTGGAAGGACGGGGGTGACGGGTGTGAGGGGTTAAGTGCTGATGGAGCGTGGGGGTGACGAGTGTGAGGTTAAGTGGGGGTTAAGTGGGAGCGGAGGGGTAGGGGTGACAGGTGTGAGAGGTTACGTGTGGGTTAAGTGGGAGTGGAGGGGTTGATGGATGGACGCGTGGGGGTGTCGGGTGCGATGTGTTAAGTGTGTGTGTGTAAGTGGGTTAAGTGGGAGTGGGGGTGACGGGGTGAGGGATTAAGTGGGTGTGTCGGGGTGTGGTAGGTGGTGAGGGTTTAAGTGGGTGTGGATGGGTGGTGGTACCGGGTGTGAGGGGTTAAGTGTGGGTGAGGATGGGGGCGACGAATGTGAGGGGTTAAGTGTGGGTGGAGGGTGGTGTGGGGATGGGGGATTATGTGGGGTGTGGTGTAGTAGGGGTGGATTAGGTGGTAAGGGGGTTAGTTGGGTGGAGGCTAGTTGGGTGGCGTGATGTGGGTGTGTGAGGTTGAGTGGGTTGGGGTGGATGGAGGGGTAGGTGGTGGTGGAGGGGTTAGATTGTGGTGCAGGCGTTGGGTGGGGGTGGAGGTGTTAGGTGGTGGTGGAGGTGTTAGGTGCTGGTTGAGGGGTTTGGTGGGTGTGGATGGGTTAGATGTGGGTGGAGGGGTTTGGTGGGGGTGGAGGGGTCTCAGAGGTGGGTTTGTGGTGGTTGGGAGAAAGAGTGAGTTGAATTTGTAGAGCTTGGTGGAGGTGAGGAAGGAGAAGAGATCATGGTTGAGGTTATGGATGAAAAGAAGGATGGAGCTGGTGAGGTGGGAGGAAGTGGAGTTGAGGTGAAGAAGGGTTTGGGGTAGGTTGTGGTCGAGGTTGCGGATGTAGAGAGGGGGGAGCAGATTGAGACGTACAAGAGGAGATGGGAGGAGCGGGTAAGAATGTGTTGGGTTGGGAGTAATGAGAGGGGGGAGGCGTGGAAATGGAGCCGAAATCCGGGGGGATGAGGAGTAGATGGAGGCAGCGGATGTGGCTGGAGAGCCGGGTCTTAGCAAAGAAGTGGTAGGAGAGTTAGAGGGAGGGTGGGAGGGATGGTTGGAGGTAGCATGGAGGGAGGAGAAGTGTGAGGTGGTGTTTGAGGTGGGTGTGGAGTTGGTGGAGGAAGGATTACAGGTTAGGTATAGTAGGGACGGGGAGTGGGAAAGGGGTGTCCTAAGGGGAGACGGTAGTCAAAATAAAAAAACGAAAAACAAATAAAAAATACAGATTGAAAGCAATGGGGGAGGGGTCGTGAAGGGTGGAGAGAAATGGAGAGCGAGAGTGAGAGAGAGTGAGACGGAGATAGATAGAAAGAGAGAGTGAGAGGGAGAGAGATTGAAAGAGAGAGGACCGAAATATCGAAAAATGGTGGATAACATTCATTAGTACTTCCTCAGATTTTCCATATATGTCTACATTTATCCATTTATTTTTAAATTAACTGTGTTAGATATCAAATCAGTTAATATTCGAAATAATTTACAGTGGTAGATTCTCTGTACGTTTGAAATGTTTTTTTCTCCTAAAATATCCCATATTTACTCTATGTTCACTAATAGTAGACACAGGTTTTTATACAATTTCTTATCGTATTCATTTTGTTCAATCTCTTATCGTTCTACATATCTGAAAACAAACATAAAAATCACAGTAAACTTACATGTATATATAATGTGATAAGTGGACAACTATAATTGTTTCGTATGCTATTTAACAACTAGCCCCATGCCGTCAAAAATGACGGCTAATTGTAATATCTATATATAATATAAAAAAGAGTCGTTTGTTGGTTGGTTGCTTCCTTCGAGCCCACTCACACAAGTGATACGAACATGCAAACACTCAGCTGTGACGAATCTTAGAATACTTGACTTCTATAGTTTCTCACACCCTCCTTCCTCAGTCAACGTAACCACCCCTTCCTTTTTCCACATCTCTCGAGCGTTCCGGACAAATACACTCGGCTTTTATATTAGTAGACTAGCTGACCCCGTGCCGTAAAAATGACGGCTAAAGTGTAGATGTGTATTTGTATATACCTTTCAACTGCGGTCGTTTTATATTCTTGATAATTCTAATTTATTTCAATATTGCTAAGCTCGCGGGATTTGAAATTATGAATTTAGTAGTCTGTGAGGTCCGAAAGGGTGGCGGAAAAAAAAAACTGATTAACAATTTAGGACTAATGTTATTGTAGAACATCTTGTAGGAAAATGCAGCTGTGGACCTTCCTCAGTCGCCGTGGTTCAATAAGTCAATGAATGGTCTTTTAATGTCTTTAGATTATTTTGATATGGATGTCAATATCAGAAATTTTAAATTTAACAAGACGTTGAGAGTTTGTTACAATTAAAAATGGTGTACATATTTATTATTTAAATGCTTTTTGACCTATCTCAACATAAAAAAACACAGGTATATATAACATATAAATGAATATGAAAGAATGACATAATACATTTAAATATACAATATATTTTATAAAAGTGAGTTTAAATTACAACTTACCTTCCATAGTTGTATGCTCAAATATGGGAGAATCCTAGTCAAACGAATCTGGGGAAGAATTGGCTAAAATAAGAAAAAAATAAAAATTAAATGAAGATATACGATTGAACAATAGGCACATAAGTATACATGCAAAACCCCACACAAATATAAATACATATATTTATATGTAGAACACGGAGGTTATAGTCGCAGTAGTAGAGCACTCAGTCCATGGACGAGTTTCCTTCGAAGTTAGTTCCACAACAGATAATAAACCATTTTCAAGGACAGGGGTTTCACCTTGCAGATTTCAACTCGAGTGTATGGGCTATAGCCGAAGAACGGTAGCCTTCCGTTCTTCGGCTATAGCCCAGTTACTCGAGTTGAAAATCCGCAAGGTAAAACCCGTGACCTCTTGGAACTAACTTCTATATATATATATATATGGTTTCCAAAAGTCCCATTGTGGTGAATTAATTCTTGAGGACAAGGAAATAAGGAAGGTGGATAACTTGAAGACTTTGGTGAAAGCAAATCCCCCCACAGCTGTTTGAGAGCTTAAAGGAGATCTAGGAGTAAGCATTAGAAGAGTTTTTGAAAATGTGAATGTTTAAATTATAACTTGCACTGTGTATATGTACAGTCATTCACGAATGTATCATTGACCGGAGTCTCTACGTGAGGCTCGTCTGGAAAAAATAACGAAGAAAATAAGGAAAAAGTGAGAGAGAGAGAGGGTTTGCTATTATTTTCTTCGTTATTTTTTCCAGACGAGCCTCTCATTCTCTCTCTCACTTTCTATCTCTCTCCCTTTCTCTGTGTGTATATATATATATATATATATATATATATATATATATCATATGATAGCTTCCCCTTCGTTATCGAGTATGGCCATTGCACGAGAAAAAAAAACATATATATATATACACATATATATATATATATATTAATAACAATAATAGTAATAATAATAACAACAATAATAATAACGACAACAACAATAATAATATACATATATATATATATATATGGTGGCTGCCAACTCGTTTTCGAGTACAGCCACTACTTTATATCCATGTAGGAGAACCCCTACCGATGCGCTGAATGAGTGTGACTTTTTAGTCCAGCCAGCAACTTGAAAACTCTGGTACAAACACTACACTTGTGACAATTATTGAAACATAGTGCTGGGCCCATGGTCCCATGTGACGACAAGTGCAGAGAGATCTCCAGATATAAAGCAATGCCTGTGCCATGAAGCTTTTATAGTGAGCAAAGGCACTGCACAAAATCAGTCCCACTCTCTTGACCAAGATTATATTTACCAAAAAGAACAAGTCAACATCATTGGATACCATCAGGGTTGCAGGTGTTATATCAGAGTTTTCCTTCTCCTAGAATTCTGCCTTGACAAAGGCTAAGGGGTCATCTCTCCCAGTGATTTTGGATGGCCATTGATTCTTAAGAGGTCCTTTGCCCTTTGACAGGATTTGGTTTTAGTCCCGCAGGATGTCCAAAGTCACCCTCCTCACCAAGAAACCTTGGTGGGGTTGCCAGTTTAGTCGCCAACGACCCGACCATGACACAGGTTGTACTGGGATACATGTTACCAGTAGCACCAACTGATGACCTGACATATATATATATATATATATATATATATATATATATATATATATATATATATATATATATATATATATATATATATATATATATAGATAGATAGATATATATATATGTATGTATATATGTATATATATATATATATATTAGAAAGTGAGGTTTTTTTTACAAAATGAAAAATAACCGAGGTGTCCTACACGAGTGGAAGTATAAAGAAAATGAGATGAAATCGAAAATGCAACTGAAGTCTTATTTAAAAAAAATATATATATATTTATTTGGTTCCTTTACCGGTTTCGCAGTTCTTCTGCGTTTCAAAAGGTGAGTTGAGATGGAGGGTCTGTGGTTTTTCTCACATGTGAAGAACTCCGAAACCGGTAAAGGAACCAAATAAATATATATATTTTTTTAAAAAATAAGACTTCAGTTGCATTTTCGATTTCATCTCTTTTTGTTTATATATATATATATATATATATATATATATATATATATATATATTTACATACATACATATATATATTTACATACATATATATATTTACATACATACATATATATATTTACATACATACATATATGTATTTACATACATACTTATATGTATTTACATACATACATGTATGTATGTATGTATGTATGTATGTATGTATGTATGTATGTATGTATGTATGTATGTCCCATGTATCCCGGTACAATCTGTCTCATGGTCGGGGCGTTGGCGACTAAACTGACAACCCCACCACCCCACCAAGGTTTCTTGGTGAGGAGGGTGACTTTGGACATCCTGCAGGACTAAAAACAAAACCTCTCAAAGGGAAAAGGAGCTCTTAATCATATACATATATATACATACATATATATATATATATATATATATATATATATATATATATATATATATATATATATATATATATATATATATATATATATATATATATATATATATATATATATATATACATATATATATATTTCGTTTCTGAATTTGTTTAGCAAGATTCTTTATCTGAAATCGTGTGTTGAAACCGATATTGTTATACTTTGGGAGGGTCATGTTGCCAATAAGAAACACACGCACCGGTTGCTTTCACTTCAATTTATTATAATAAATTTATAAATTCAGGAATTTATAAATTTCTGGTTGGTTGGTTGGTTCCACAACCAGATAGTTGTTTATATATTGTCAAAGTTCTTTCGTCACACATTATGTGACCTCTTCAGTGACTGGGGATTATTTTCTTTGTTTTTGTGCCTCTCCTTTGTTCTGTCCTACGCCATTTTGTTTATGTGTATGTGTTGTGTGCTCAGTCTGCGCATGCGCCACGTCTGGGTGTCTGTGTGTGTTCATATTTGTTTATTTATTTGTTTATTTACATGTTACCGGTTGGTTGTTTGTTCTATGTGTGTGTGTGTTTTCATTTTGTCCTTAATTGTAAGTTGTGATGTTGCTGTTCCACTCATATTTTCTATTTAATTTTGGTTGTAATTCTTTTATGTTTATTGCCTCTGTGATTTGTCTAAACATTGCGTCTTTTCTGTGTGTAGATTCTATTTTATTTCTATGTTCTCTAATTTACCCTTATGTTCTATTTTAGCATGTTGGTAGAGTACAGATGATTCTTTACTATCTTGAAGGTCTCGCCAGTGTTCATTTATCCGTTCCCCTACACTACGAACTGTCTCACCTATGTACACTATATTTTTGTCTCTACATTATCCTTCAGTACATCTTATGCTATACACTACATTTCTAGTTTTACAGTTAATATGGGGGCTTATTTTACAGGTTATACATTTCTTATCTATACAGGTCGGTCTTTGGAAAGGGTATGTCTTGCTAATAAGTGTTTTTACGGAGGTACCTGGTCTTTCTACTATCTTAATATTGAGTTTATGCTTATCTAGGGCCCTTCTAAATTTGTAAGCTAATTCACCTCTAGGGGTTGTATCGATGAACATTACACTCTGGTATTTATTGCTATCATACCATGAGTTTATTCTATTAGCCTTATTCCTAGTTCTTTCTATTCTATTCCAAAATTTGCTCCCATACAAGGGGCAGGTCCCATTTGTGTCATTATTTACCATTTTTTCCCATTTGGTTCTGGTTCCTCTATACACTCTGATTCTATCTCTCTGATTGTAAGCAGAGAACTGCATACGGTGGATGAAGTGTTGTATGTGTCTCTCTAGTCCTTCGGGGTTGCACATGCGGGACACGTTTCTCATCACTTGTACCAAATCCGCAATCAGTATGTTGATTTTGGTATGGTCCGAAACAGCCGAGTTTCGGTGGATCAGATGTTTGGAAGTCATGGGTTTGGCATAATGGGAATCGAGGATTTGTTTTTTGTTATTAATAACAACACTTAGAATTTAATATTCTATCATACTATTTCATTATAATACCATTATAAATTTTAAAGGATTGTAAATAAAACGAGTAAATCAGACAAAGTTGGAATTCCTCTTATTAATACATATATATATATATGCACATATATGAGAGTCCCGTGTTGAATCGGAGGCAACCACAGCAACTAAGTTACTCAATATATTAGTAGAGTGTATACAACAAATCTAATATAGAAATCGCTTCTAGAGGAATAGAACTGTTTCATTCAAAGGAAATCACCAGGGCCACTAAATTCACTAAACTTCCATCAAATGAAACAATTCTAGTCCTGTAGAAGCCATTTCTATATTAAATTTGTTACACACACACACACACACACACACACACACACACACACACACTCACACACATATATATATATATATATATATATATATATAGAGAGAGAGAGGGAGCTGGAATGTGAAAGAAACTTGAAAAATGGGTGCTACTTGGATTGAATGAACAACAGGAAATCAGTTTCGAAGTTTGATCTTCGTTTCTTTTGTGCAAGGAAAACTATTCATTTCTTGATGGCATTGTTACATGCGATGAAACGTAAATCCTGTACAGAAACTGACCAGGTTCAGTACGGTGGTTGGACAGGAATAAAACTCCTCTACAAGTTCAAAAAGCAACATAACCACAAAAGATGACTAAGGTAATTGTTTGGTGGCTGCATCCGAATTAATGTAATGCAGCTTTCTGAATCTTGGCGAAACAATCACAGCTGAGAAGCATTGTCACAATGAAACAAAGATAGCGTATGTGTCTAGCATTGGCCAATGGAAGAAATTTCCTATCTACTTGCACGACAATGCCCAAACTCACTTCAGACATACAACAATCTGGAAATTGAATGGCTTGGGCTACAAAATTCTGCGTAATTCAGCTTACTCAGCGAATAATTTGCCAACTGTTATTTGCTATTTATTACTTTTTGATGCATTTCAAGAACATGTTAAAGGAAAAGAATTCAACAACCAAACGGCTACAAAATATATCTTTGATGAATTCACCGCCTCTAAAACTAAAGGATTCTATTTCCCGGAATAAATAAGTACACATCCATCTTGTTGGCAAGCTGTGTAGATTCTGGTGGTTTTTATTCCAATTAATAAAATATCACAGTATACAATTCCGTAAAAACTAATAGGTGTTTAAAATTTAACTTACATGTTGTAAATATATTTTTAGTTGGCGCGTGCGACTCCTTGATAGGAAATTTTACGGAAAGCTCGCCTGGAAAAAAAATTAGGTCAGTAATTTGTTGTGCAAATAAGTACATAAAGTGACTAAGAAATTGCAGGCCAGATGTTGGCGGAAGACGTACCGATGCATTTGGTGATTCGTCTTATATAAATTAGTATCTTGTTACAATGATATATAGATTCTAATGGTTTTTAATCTTATCAATAAACTATTCTGGACTGTGGTAAGGCGTTTGTAATATATTTAATATTTCAAACTGACATAAGTCGTTATAAATGTACTATTCAAAACCTAAATTAATTACTGAATAAGTTAAAAGATAATGTTTAAATTATAACTTACGCTTTTTAAAAGTACGTGTATGCTTGATTGGTGTCACAGTGGAAGGGCCATCTGAAAAATATATACAGAATATTAGTAATCCTGTGTATATATATACATATATATATATATATATATGTGTGTGTGTGTATATAAGTATATATATATATATATATATATATATATATATATATATATATATATATATATATATATATATATATATATATATATATATATATATATATATATATATATATATATATATAACGAAGGATTTGTGGTAAGGAACCAGATGGACCATAACGCACCAGAGTACTCAATACTTAGGGTAGTAGAATGGGTAATAGGAAAATGTATGACCCCGACGGCAGAGCTAAAGCCGTACGATGGCTATTTCTGACTCCAGAAATAGCCGTCGAGACGGCTTGATCTCTGCCGTCAGGGTCATGCATTTTCCTATATATATATATATATATATATATATATTGTGTGTCTGTGTGTATGTGTGTGTGTGTGTGTGTGTGTGTGTGTGTGTGTGTGTGTGTGTGTGTGTGTGTGTGTGTGTGTGTGTGTGTGTGTGTATGTGTGTGTGTGTGTGCGCGTGTGTGTGTGTGCGTGTACATATATACTTATATATATATTTATATGTTGCAGAAAATCTTATGAAATATCGTAACCACACACTTTATAACTTCCACTGCTAACCACATTTCTGCCCTCAGCCTCATTATCGAAAGATCTCAGGAGTGATCGCTGCCTCTTCGTCACTTTCGTCGACGTCAAGGCGGCTTTCGACACGATCAAACATGCATACATCTGGGGAATTCTTCAGCTTGTCGGTACGCCTTTCAAGATCACCACCCTGTTCCAGCGGCTCTAAAGCAACTCCGAGAGCTGCTTGCGAGTGATCAGGAAGGAGACCGACTGGTTCCCATCAACAGCAGGATGTAGAGGAGCTGACACAGGCGATGAAGGGCGTTGGTGAACCTGGTTGGCTCTACGCACGACAAGGCTTTGGGATCACTGGCAAAAGTAAGAAGAAGAAGAATTTATGCTTGCTCACACACACACACACATCCTATTCCACTAAAAGAACAGGTCGAGGAAAATGGTCTCTCTTGGAGTCATGTCTGCAAAAAAATACGAAAGAAAATAATAACAATCCTATATGTGTACCATGGGAGGTGATTTTGGTCGAGTTGAAGATCGGGCAGAAGGTGTTGTGGTTGTTTGAACCAACTAGAACCTTTTCACTGGTTCACGCTTTCTATGCTATGCTTCTCTGTCACACAAATCTAAAACTTTTGAAATTAGCAGACAGTGGCCTGCGTAAATGTGGTAAGATTTGAACCATGAAACACTGGCCCTGATGAACAGAAATATATGGCTTAGAGTACTGGCTGATACAGTGGGTGTTAGATTGAAGGGGTTGAACAACGGCAAGTTTTATAAAGAAGGAGAACATTGCAAGTTTGATATAAGAAATACGACTAACACAAAATTGCAGGGCATCTGGGTGATCTCATTTAACATGGATGGCAAATCCCACTGCCCCCTTTTTTCCATCTTGTCTTGTGGTGCATGGAATAGATCTTGGTGAAAACTGTGAAGTTAACTGTCCCTTGAGAGGGGAACAGCCATGAGGCATTCAACAGGAATTCCAGGAAGTACTGTGATTTGGTTGAACTCTGTGGAACCTGCTAATGGGAGGCATCCTGTTTCCATGTCAGAGGATTTGTGGAAACCAGGGCTCTCTCGCTCCTCAGGGTACTTGGACTGGTGGCAAAGGAAAGGGAACACTCTGAGAAACCCGAGGAAGCGAGTCATTACATCTGATTGAAATGAATGGTGCTCTTGATACATTTAGGTGGAACATCAGACTCAATTAAGATTGTGTTGTGCAGCAGGAGTTTCCTTGCCAACATCGGAGGGTGGACCTGAGTAACTCTCGTGTCGCAGTAGAAGAGGCTGAAACACGTACAGAGTTACCTCACCACCTGATGAGACATCGACTCCTGTATTTGGGGTACAGCAACAAATTCAGCTCAGAACTGAGTATATATATATTTGTACACACGCACATATATATATATGTGGTGTTGTACACTTTAAAAGGTGTTTTGAGTACATTCAGTCACATGTCTACCGTATATGTATTTCTATTAATATTTTGCCCATCTCTCTTTGCTTTTGTTAAAAGACAGCCTTAATATTTCGTCCATTCTTCAATGTATCTTGTGGGAAAGATGGTGGGATTCAAATGGATTTTATTTTGGTTTCTGTTAAGTCGTATTTCATATAATGTTTAATATTCTGGACTGAAGTAAGTCGTTATAAATTTAATGTTCAAAACCTATATTTATTTCTGAACAATTTAATAGTGTTTAAATTATAACTTACGATTCATAAAAATATCTTTATACTTGAGTGACTCATAAGTAGCAGGCTCTCTGTAAAGCTTGTCTGGAAGAAATAAACAATATAATAGCAACCGTACACACACATATATATGTATATAGTCCTTACCAACAGACAGGTTCGACGATCTTTTGATTCCACAGTTTGGCTAGATCGATATAGATCGAACCTTGAGCTAACCAATAACGAAACACGCGCCACTGTCGCTTTTTTAATGGGCTTTCTCCTCGAGTGTCCCTCTGTCGCTTTTTTAATGGGCTTTCTCCGCGAGTGTCCCTCGGAAATCTCCCTCCTATTGGGAAATTTTCTTTTGTTTCCTTTTTTTGTCAGTTCCTTTGTTTTATTTTCTTTACACGCGGAAATGCCCATTTGCACCGTCCTGTGCTGTCCTTAATGTTATATTTTGTGTCAACCCTTGTGGTTAATAAAGGAAACATTATTATTATTATCATTATCATTATTATTATTCTTTGAGTCTCAGTCATTAATGTTATTTAACTGGAAAGTTTGTTGAAATGAATATCAAGCCGCTACCTGCATACTCAGACATTCAGGACATATCGCAGGGTTCTTGCTGTTCCCATCAAGCATGATTTTTGAAGTTATTATTATCTCCCCTCTCTCTCTCTCTCTCTCTCTCTCTCTCTCTCTCTCTCTCTCTCTCTCTCTCTCTCTCTCTCTCTCTCTCTCTCTCTATATATATATATATATATATATATCCATATATATATATATATAAGTCCCCTGTGTCACGCATCGCCTAGGTACTTAGCTGAGAATTGACTTCCGTGACGAAAGGAATTCTCCATGTTGTTCCATTCGGAAACCATGTTTATTCCCTTTCAGAAACTAATTAGTTAGAGTGAAATTTTAGTAAGTAAGTTAATTTTTATAGTTTTCTTATTTTACGTCTTTCATATATATATATATATATATATATATATATATATATATATATATATATATATATATATATATATATATATATATATATAAAATATATATATATATATATATATATATATATATATATATATATAAAATATATATATATATATATATATATATATATATATATATATATATATAAACATTTTCTATAATCATCACAACTGCCCCTAGAAGCTGCATTTATGGTTGCACACACCCACACTTATACGACAACGTTGTGTACCATCCACCACACACATATATACATATCTTATCCTATACTCCGCCAACCAGTGGGATGCTCCACTGATTCCACACTTCCCTCTATTCCACAAGGTCATTTATGATTGTCTTGACCTCCTCTACTATCTACATCTATCAGTCTTCTACCAAAGTGACCACGTAGGTCATTTTCATTTTCGAGAAGGGTTTTTCCTTCAGTATATTACCAGAGTACTGAGTGGTGTACCACCCCATCACTGTGTCTGATACAGTGGCCTGCGTGTGACATCCTTCCTCTAAAGGTTCTTCCTTCAGTATATTACCAGAGTACTGAGTTGTGTACCACCACATAAATGTGTCTGATACAATGGCCTGTGAGTGACATCCTTCATCTACAAGTTCTTCCTTCAGTATATTACCGGAGTACTGAGTTGTGTACCACCCCATCACTGCGTCTGATAGAGTGGCCTGTGAGTGACATCCTTCTTCTACCGGTTCTTCCTTCAGCATATTACCAGAGTATTAAATTGTGTACCACCCTATCACTGTGTCTGATACAGTGGCCTGTGAGTGACAACCTTCCTCTACATGTTCTTCCCTCAGTATATTACCAGAGTATGAGTTGTGTACCACTCCATCACTGTGTCTGATACAGTGGCCTGTGAGTCACATCCTTCCGCTACAGGTTCTTCCTTTAGTATATTACCAGAGTACTGAGTTGTGTACCACCCCATCACTGTGTCTGATACAGTGGCCTGTGAGTGACATCCTTCCTCTACAGGTTCTTCCGTCTGTATATTACCAGAGTACTGAGTTGTGTACGACCACATCACTGTGTCTGATACGGTGGCCTGTGAGTGACATCCTTCTTCTACATGTTCTTCCTGCAGTATATTACCAGAGTACTGAGTTGTGTACCACCCCATCACTGTGTCTGATACAGTGGCTCGTGAGTGACATACTTCCTGTACAAGTTCTTCCCTCTTTACATTACCAGAGTACTGAGTCCTGTACACCCGGCCTCATAACTGCGTCTGATACAGTGGCCTGTGAGTGACAACCTTCCTCTACAGGTTCTTCCCTCTGTATATTATCAGAGTACTGAGTTGTGTACCACCCCATCACTGTGTCTGATACAGTAGCCTGTTAGTGACATCCTTCATCTACATGTTCTTCCTTCATTATCTTACCAGAGAACTGAGTTGTGTACCACCACATCACTGTGTCTGATACAGTGGCCTGTGAGTGACATCCTTCCTCTAAGATTCTTCCTTCAGTATATTACCAGAGTACTGAGTTGTGTACCACCCCATCACTGTGTTTGATACATTGGCCTGTGAGTGACATTCTTCCTCTATAGGTTCTTCCTTTAGTATATTACCAGAGTACTGAGTTGTGTATCACTACATCACTGTGTGTGATAGTGACCTTTGAGTGACATCCTTCCTCATCAGGTTCTTCCTTCAGTATAATACCAGAGTACTGAGTTGTGTACCACCACATCACTGCGTCTGATAGAGTGGCCTGTGAGTGACATCCTTCCTCTACAGGTTCTTCCTTCAGTATATTACCAGAGTATTAAATTGTGTACCACCCTATCACTGTGTCTGGTACAGTGGCCTGTGAGTGACAACCTTCCCCTACATGTTCTTCCCTCAGTATATTACCAGAGTATGAGTTGTGTACCACTCCATCACATTGTCTGAATGTGGCCTGTGAGTGACATACTTCCTCTACAGTTTCTTCCTTCAGTATATTACCATAGTACTGAGTTGTATACCACGCCATCACTGTGTCTGATACAGTGGCCTGTGAGTGATATCCTTCCTCTACATGTTCTTCCTGCAGTATATTACCAGAGTACTGAATTGTGTACCACCCCATCACTGTGTTTGATACAGTGGCCCGTGAGTGACATACTTCCTGTACAATTCTTCCCTCTTTACATTACCAGAGTACTGAGTTGTGTACCCCCCCCCCGCCCATAACTGCGTCTGATACAGTGGCCTGTGAGTGACATTCTTTCTCTACAGGTTCTTCCTTCAGTATATTACGATAGTACTGACTTGTATACCACCACATCAATGTGTCTGATACAGTTTACTGTGAGTGACATCCTTCCTCTACATGTTCTTCCTTCAGTATATTACCAGAGTACTGAGTTGTGTACCACCCCATCACTGTGTTTGATACATTGGCCTGTGAGTGATATCCTTCCTCTATAGGTTCTTCCTTTAGTATATTACCAGAGTATTGAGTTGTGTATCACTCCATCACTGTGTCTGATAGTGACCATTGAGTGACAACCTTCCTCTACATGTTCTTCCCTCAGTATATTACCAGAGTATGAGTTGTGTACCATTCCATCACTGTGTCTGATACAGTGACCTGTGAGTAAAATCCTTCCTCTACAAATTCTTCCTTCAGTATATTACCAGAGTACTGAGTTGTGTACCACCCCATCACTGTGTCTGATTCAGTGGCCTGTGAGTGACATCCTTCCTCTACAGGTTCATCCTTCAGTATATTACCAGAGTACTGAGTTGTGTACCACCACATTACTGTGTCTGATAGAGTGGCCTGTGAGTGACATCCTTCCTCTACATGTTCTTCCTTCAGTATATTACCATAGTACTGAGTTGTATACCACCCCATCAATGTGTCTGATACAGTGGCCTGTGAGTGATATCCTTCCTCTACATGTTCTTCCTGCAGTATATTACCAGAGTACTGAGTTGTGTACCACCCCATCACTGTGTCTGATACAGTGGCCCGTGAGTGACATACTTCCTGTACAAGTTCTTCCCTCTTTACATTACCAGAGTACTGAGTTGTGTACCCCCCCCCCCGCCCATAACTGCGTCTGATACAGTGGCCTGTGAGTGACATACTTCCTCTACAGGTTCTTCCTTCAGTATATTACCATTGTACTGAGTTGTATACCACCACATCAATGTATCTGATACAGTGGTCTGTGAGTGACATCCTTCCTCTAAGATTCTTCCTTCAGTATATTACCAGAGTACTGAGTTGTGTACCACCCCATCACTGTGTTTGATACATTGGCCTGTGAGTGAAATCCTTCCTCTATAGGTTCTTCGTTTAGTATATTACCAGAGTACTGAGTTGTGTATCACTCCATCACTGTGTCTGATAGTGACCATTGAGTGACAACCTTCCTCTACATGTTCTTCCCTCAGTATATTACCAGAGTATGAGTTGTGTACCACTCCATCACTGTGTCTGATACAGTGGCCTGTGAGTAAAATCCTTCCTCTACATATTCTTCCTTCAGTATATTACCAGAGTACTGAGTTGTGTACCACCACATCACTGTGTCTGATACAGTGGCTTGTGAGTGACAACCTTCCTCTACATGTTCTTCCCTCTGTATATTATCAGAGTACTGAGTTGTGTACCACCCCATCACTGTGTCTGATACAGTGGCCTGTTAGTGACATCCTTCATCTACATGTTCTTCCTTCAGTATCTTACCAGAGAACTGAGTTGTGTAACACCCCATCAATGTGTCTGATACAGTGGCCTGTGAGTGACATCCTTCCTCTAAGATTCTTCCTTCAGTATATTACCAGAGTACTGATTTGTGTACCATCCCATCACTGTGTCTGATAGTGACCTGTGAGTGACATCCTTCCTCTACAGGTTCTTCCTTCAGTATATTACCAGAGTACTGAGTTGTGTACCACCACATCACTGTGTCTGATACAGTGGACTGTGAGTGGCATCCTTCCTCTACAGGTTCTTCATTCCATATATTACCAGATTATTAAATTGTGTACCACCCTATCACTGTGTCTGATACAGTGGACTGTGAGTGGCATCCTTCCTCTACAGGTTCTTCATTCCATATATTACCAGAGTATTAAATTGTGTACCATCCTATCACTGTGTCTGATACAGTGGCCTGTGAGTGACAACCTTCCTCTACAGGTTCTTCCTTCAATATATTACCAGAGTCTTAAATTGTGTACCACCCTATCACTGTGTCTGATACAGTGGCCTGTGAGTGACAACCTTCCGCTACATGTTCTTCCCTCAGCATATTACCAGAGTACTGAGTTGTGTACCACCCCATCACTGTGTCTGATAGTGGCCTGTAAGTGACATACTTCCTCTACAGGTTCTTCCTTCACTATATTACCAGAGTACTGAGTTGTATACCACTCCATCACTGTGTCTGATACAGTGGCCTGTGAGTGATATCCTTCCTCTACAGGTTCTTCCTTTAGTATATTACCAGAGTACTGAGTTTTGTACGACCACATCACTGTGTCTGATACAGTGGCCTGTGAGTGATATCCTTCCTCTACAGGTTCTTCCTTTAGTATATTACCAGAGTACTGAGTTGTGTACGACCACATCACTGTGTCAGATACAGTGGCCTGTGAGTAACAACCTTCCTCTACAGGTTCTACCTTCAGTATATTACCAGAGGACTGAGTTGTGTACCACCCCATCATTGTGTCTGATACAGTGGCCTGTGAGTGGCATCCTTCCTCTACAGGTTCTTCCTTCAGGATATTACCATAGTACTGAATTGAGTACCACCACATCACTGTGGCTGATACAGTGGCCTGTGAGTAACATCCTTCCTCTATAAGTTCTTCCCTCAGTATATTACCAAAATACTGAGTTGTGTACCACCACATCACTGTGTCTGATACGGTGGCTTGTAAGTGACATACATCCTCTACAGATTCTTCCTTCAGTATATTACCAGAGTACTGAGTTGTGTACCACCCCATCACTGTGTCTGATACAGTGGCCTCTGAGTGGCATCCCTCCTCTACAGGTTCTTCCTTCAGTATAGTACCATAGTACTGAATTGTGTACCACCACATCACTGTGTCTGATACAGTGGCCTGTGAGTGACATCCTTCCTCTAATTTTCTTCCTTCAGTATATGACCAGAGTACTGAGTTGTGTACCACCCCATCACTGTGTCTGATACTTTGTCATGTGAGTGACATGCTTCATCTACAAGTTATTCCTTTAGTATATTACCAGAGTACTCTGTTGTGTACCACCCCATCACTGTGTTTGATATATTCGCCTGTTAGTGATATCCTTCATCTACATGTTCTTCCTTCAGTATATTACCAAAGTACTGAGTTGTGTAGCACCCCATCATTGTGTCTGTTAGTGACCTGTGAGTTACATCCTTCGTCTACAGGTTCTTCCTTCAGTATATTACCCGAGTACTTAGTTGTGTACCACCACATCATTGTGTCTGATACAGTGGCCTGTGAGTGACAAGCTTTCTCTACAGGTTATTCCTTCAGCATATTACCAGAGTACTGAGTTGTGTACCATCCCATCACTGTGTCTGATAGTGACCTGTGAGTGACATCCTTCCTCTACAGGTTCTTCCTTCAGTATATTACCAGAGTACTGAGTTGTGTACCACCACATCACTGTGTCTGATACAGTGGCCTGTGAGTGACAACCCTCCTCTACATGTTCATCCTTCAGTATATTACCAGAGTACTGAGTAGTGTACCACCCCATCACTGTGTCTGATACAGTGGCCTGTGAGTCACATCCTTCCTCTACAGGTTCTTCCTTCAATATATTACCAGAGTATTAAATTGTGTACCACCCTATCACTGTGTCTTATACAGTGGCCTGTGAGTGACAACCTTCCGCTACATGTTCTTTCCTCAGTATATTACCAGAGTACTGAGTTGTGTACCACCCCATCACTGTGTCTGATAGTGGCCTGTGAGTGACATACTTCCTCTACAGGTTCTTCCTTCACTATATTACCAGAGTACTGAGTTGTATACCACTCCATCACTGTGTCTGATACAGTGGCCTGTGATCGATATCCTTCCTCTACAGGTTCTTCCTTTAGTATATTACCAGAGTACTGAGTTGTGTACCACCACATCACTGTGTCTGATACAGTGGCCTGTGAGTGATATCCTTCCTCTACATGTTCTTCCTGCAGTATATTACCAGAGTACTGAGTTGTGTACCACCCCATCACTGTGTCTGATACAGTGGCCGTGAGTGACATACTTCCTTTACAAGTTCTTCTCTCTTTACATTACCAGAGTACTGAGTTGTGTACCACCCCATAACTGCGTCTGATACAGTGACTGTGAGTGACATACTTCCTCTACAGATTCTTCCTTCAGTATATTACCAGAGTTCTGAGTTGTGTACCACCCCATCATTGTGACTCATAGTGGCCTGTGAGTGACATAATTCCTCCACAGGTTCTTCCTTGAGTATATTACCAGAGTACTGAGTTGTGTAACACCACATCACTGTGTGTTATACTGTAGCCTGTGAGTGACATCCTTCCTCTACAGGTTCCTCATTCAGTATATTACCAGAGTACTGAATTGTGTACCACCAAATCACTGTGTCTGATACAGTGCCCTGTGAGTGACATCCTTCCTCTACAGGTTCCTCATTCAGTATATTACCAGAGTACTGAATTGTGTACCACCACATCACTGTGTCTGATACAGTGGCCTGTGAGTGACATACTTCATCTACAAGTTCCTCATTCAGTATATTACCCGAGTACTGTGTTGTGTACCACCACATCACCGTTTCCTGATACAGTGGCCTGTGAGTGACATCCTTCATCTACAAGTTCCTCATTCAGTATATTACCAGAGTACTGAGTTGTGTACCACCACATCACTGTGTCTGTTAGTGACCTGTGAGTTACATCCTTCCTCTACAGGTTCTTCCTTCAGTATATTACCAGGGTACTGATTTGTGTACCACCACATCACTGTGTCTGATACAGTGGCCTGTGAGTGACATACTTTCTCTACAATTCTTCCCTCAGTATATTACCGGAGTACTGAGTTGTGTACCACCCCATCACTGTGTCTGATACAGTGGGCTGTGAGTGACATCCTTCCTCTACAGGTTCTTCCCTCAGTATATTACCAGAGCACTGAGTTGTGTACCACCACATCACTGTGTCTGATACAGTGGGCTGTTAGTGACATCCTTCCTCTACAGGTTCTTCCCTCAGTATATTACCAGGACACTGAGTTGTGTACCACCCCATCACTGTGTCTGATACAGTGGCATGTGAGTAACATCCTTCCTCTACAAGTTATTCCTTCAGTATATTACCAGAGTACTGAGACGTGTACCACCACATCACTGTGTCTGATACAGTGGCCTGTGAGTGGCATCCTTCCTCTACAGGTTCATCCCTCAGTATATTACCAGAGTACTGAGTTGTGTACCACCCCATCACTGTGTCTGATACAGTGGCCTCTGAGTGGCATCCTTCCTCTACAGGTTCATCCCTCAGTATATTACCAGAGTACTGAGTTGTGTACCACCCCATCACTGTGTCTGATACAGTGGCATGTGAGTAACATCCTTCCTTTACAGGTTCTTCCCTCAGTATATTACCAGAGTACTGAGACGTGTACCACCACATCACTGTGTCTGATACAGTGGCCTGTGAGTGACATCCTTCCTCTACAGGTTCTTCCCTCAGTATATTACCAGAGTACTGAGTTGTGTACCACCCCATCACTGTGTCTGATACAGTGGCCTGTGAGTGGCATCCTTCCTCTACAGGTTCATCCCTCAGTATATTACCAGAGTACTGAGTTGTGTACCACCCCATCACTGTGTCTGATACTGTGGCCTGTGAGTGGCATCCTTCATCTACAAGTTATTCATTCAGTATATTACCAGAGTACTCTGTTGTGTACCACCCCATCACTGTGTCTGATACAGTGGCCTGTGAGTGACATCCTTCCTCTACAAGTTATTCCTTCAGTATATTACCAGAGTACTGAGTTGTGTACCACCCCATCACTGTGTTTGATATATTCGCCTGTTAGTGACATCCTTCATCTACATGTTCTTCCTTCAGTATATTACCAAAGTACTGAGTTGTGTACCACCCCATCATTGTGTCTGTTAGTGACCTGTGAGTGACATCCTTCCTCTACATGTTCTTCCTTCAGTATATTACCAGAGTAATGAGTTGTGTACCACCCCATCACTGTGTCTGATACAGTGGCCTGTGAGTCACATCCTTCATCTACAGGTTCTTCCTTCAGTATATTACCAGAGTACTGAGTTGTGTATCACCCCATCACTGTGTCTGATACAGTGGCCTGTGAGTGACATCCTTCATCTACAAGTTCTTCCTTCAGTATATTACCAAAATACTGAGTTGTGTACCACCACATCACTGTGTCTGATACAGTGGCCTGTGAGTAACATCCTTCCTCTACAAGTTCTTCCCTCAGTGTATTACCAGATTACTGAGTTGTGTACCACCCCATCACTGTGTCTGATACAGTGGCTTGCGAGTGACATCTTTCCTCTACAGTTTCTTCCTTCAGTATACTACCGGAGTACTGAGTTGTGTACCACCACATCCCTGTGTCTGATACAGTGGCCTGTGAGTGACATCTTTCTTTGTTGAACTTTTAATGAACCTTTTGGAAGATCATCATAAAATTCTATATTTGTTACCAAACCCATTGAGTGTCATTCTGACCATTCTGGTGTAGCATCTATCAAATTATATTTTAAGGCATTTCTAAGTGTCCTACTGTAGCCATGAACACTGTAACCTCCAGTCTTCTTGCTAGCTTGGAGCTCCATATCATTTTACGCTGTACACACCAGCGCTTTTCTACTGAAAATTCTTTTTTCAGAAATCTGTGTTCAGGATCCTAAATATTTAAAGTTTTCAACAACATTCAATGTTTCTCCCCATTTTACTGTGATATCAACAGGTACATCATGACTGAAGACTTGGAACTCTGTTTCCATCCTATTGTAATGCAATCCAATCTTCGCTGGCTCCCGCTCTAATTTGCTTAGTACCTCTTGTGCCTAATCTATCTCTTCAGTAAGCAGGGCCAGATCGTCTGCAAGGTCTAGATCTGTAACCGTAATTGTAGAATGTCTTCTGCTTATTTATCTTATAGTGTAAAGCTAAGCTCTATTTCTCTGTCATCGTATGTCTTGCACATCCCCTAGTCCAAAACAATTGTAAAAAGAAAGGGCTATAGTGTCGCATTCAGGGTTCCCACAACTGTTTCAAAATAGTTGATTTCACCATCAGGACTAATAACTCTTGCTCTGGTGCCTTCGTACATTTTACTAATTGCTCCAAGTAATCTTTGTTGGGTATCTTAAGTAGTTAGAATTTTTATCATCCTTCCTATGTGCACAGAGTCAAAAACTTACGTAGATAATGATGGACTTTCTGTTGTCATTCTTCCGACATACCATCAGTTTTCGCAAGGCTCACATATATACATCAGCACAACAATAACACCAACGTTTCTCCACACATGGGTTTATCCACCTTATTTTATTCATCAGTTCCACCACACACGAGATATAGACTTCCATATATAGAAACATGCAGATAGTGTCTAAATTATAACTTACACTTTGAAAAGGCAGACCTACATGTCTGTATCTTAGCATTTTCTATCAAAGGTTTATCTGGAAAACATAACCAAGAAAATAATAGTAAACTGACATGTATATATATATATATAATGGCCTCAGCCGGATGGCTGGTACAGTTAAAAGAGTAAAAGAGATTATATATATACAATATATGTGGGCGATGACAACGGAAAAATGGAAAAAACAGATAAAACACAGGACAGGTCTCATTAGTTGACTTTTTGAGATCCTTGTGATTTCGGCTCACTAACTCCAGTGCACTTAGGACAGTTACAAATGGAGTCAAGACAAGACGCTTAGTTTTTCGACTATTTACAAAGCTAATAAAATCTGCTACAGATCAATATATTTCAACTGAAAAGAAGAGATAATAAGTTCAACATATTAACCTAGAAGAGAAAGTATGCACGGAAAGTGAAGTGAGAAAGAGAAACTTTACACCACCTGAGTTATTTGATCTCTACTTCACTGTCTCCCTGTTCGATGTATCTGTCTATTTAGGACTAATATCAATATGTCTCTTCTACCTTCTCTGTCTCACATCCCCTTCTGTACATACATTCTAGTCTAGGCTGATATGTTTGACTTTGTATCCAACTCTTATTCCATATCCAACTCTTACTGTCAGTTGCAATATATTGATTTGTAAAAATTTATATTTTATTTGTAAATAGTCGAAAGACAAATCGTCATAACTTGTCTCCATTTCATACTGTCCTAAGTGCACTGGAGCTAATGTAATCGATCTTAATGCATCGAAATACCAAGGAACTTCAGAGGTTCCTTGATGGGAAGGGACTGTCCTGCATTATGTCCATTTTCCCGCAGTCTTCATATTTTCTTAATACATTTTGTATGGTCTTAACCAAGCACGATTTTATTTTCATTCAAATGAACCCACACAGATACCCCCCCCCCCGCCCACACACAGATACACATACACAATAACGTTATATGACACACAATGTACATGAGAATGTCGTTTTTATGTTAATGTTGAAACTGACGTATTAATTACTGAACAGACTAATAGAAAGTATGTTTGAAATATAACTTACGTTTTTTCCAGTTACCACATGTTGGAATATCTGACTCAGAGATAAAGTGCTCTAGAGGAGATAACTCTTCATTCGTGACTAGAAATAAATACAGAAGAAAATAATAGTAAAGCTAGAAGGGTTTCTTGGGAAGAGTTTGTTGTCAAGTTGAAGAAGTGGTAGAAAAGTTGTCGTTTTTTTAATCAGCTAGAACCATTTCTACAGTTTGTTCTGTCAATAACATGCTGACGTATACCACAAATCTGGAACTTCCGAAAGGAGCAAAGTGTGGCTAGTCATATGTGGGGTGTCTGGGATTATGAGACAAATAATGTAGTTTCCCACTGGTCCTAAAGAACAAATAAGTATAGTGGTATAACCAAATATTTACAGTAATGGCTGATCTAATCGATAAGAGGATGAGGTGTATGAACAGTGATGGAAGACCAGAAATATTAAAAGAAGTGTACGATGAAATTTTGTTAAAGATGAGAACAGTGATCTGTGAGATAATTCCATCTACCTCAATATTTCTAGTGCAACATTCATCTTCCCTTTTGAACTAGATATAATGTCAGTCTTTCTTAGCTAACTCTGATAATGCCCTGAAAAAGTGTATGTTCGCTTTTGAACTTATTCCAAGGTCTCTGAGGATCGAGGTCAATAACATGTTTAACACGCACACTCAGGGCTCATACAGAACCTTACACACACACACAAACCCCCCCACACACACATACACGCACACACACACACACATACACACATACACACATACACATGCACAAAATAATACCAATGGAGAAAAACACAAACAGTTACTCGATAAAATTAAATGCAAAAGTATACCACGAATCTAAAGCTTCCGTAAAGTGTAGCTAGTCATATGTGGGATGTCTGGAATTATGAGACATATATTGTAGTTTTCACAGGTTCTAAAGAACAAATATATATAGTGGTATAACCAAATATTGAGTGTATTGCCTGATCTAGGGGATACGTGTATGAGGAGTATGAACAACGAAGGGAGACCAGAAAGAGTTAAGAAGTGTAGGATGTAGTTTTGTTAAAGATGAGAACACTAATCTGTGAGATAATTCCATCTACCTCAATGTATCTTGTGCAACATTCATCTTCTCTTTTGAACCAGATATAATGTCATTCTTTCTTAGCTAACTCTGATAATGGCCTGAAAAAGTATATCTTTACTTCTGTCCTCATTCCAAGGTCTCTGAGGATCGAGGTGAATAAAATGTTTATATTTGATTATGTTAGGGAGTTTATAATATAAAGTGTGATATTCTTGACTGAATTAAGTAGTTATAAATTTACTGATCAAAACCTAAATAAATAACTGAATAAGTTAATAGACAATATTTAAATTATAACTTACAATTTTTATTTCGTCTAAATATTAGTGATGTATTTCGAGGTGACAAAGGTGAGATGCCATCTAGAAATTATAAGCAAAATAATAGTACACCTACATGTATATATACCTATAATATTACAAATACTGGAAACAGTTATTAGATTCATTATTTCTGATATACTGATATATACACCAGGTCCGAACACAGAAATACCGAACTCCCGCTGACCCTACCATTTATATTTATAAGATCCAGGATCCCGGTTGGTTAGCTCCGTAAATATATATTTACTATCAAATTTTGTAAGTGTGATATTCTTTTCTGAATTAATTAGTTACAAATTTACTGATATAAACATAAATAAATTACTGAATAATTAATAGATAATTTTTAAATTATAACTTACAATTAGTCATGAAATTAGAACTTCGATGAGACAAACATGAAGTGACAGCTACAAAATATAAACAAAATAATAGTAAACCTATATGTATATATACAAATAATATAACAATTACATGAAACAGTTATTAGACTCATTATCTCTGATACTCTGATATATACACCAGGTCCAAATACAAAAAGTACCAAGCTCCCGCTGTCCTTGCCATTTATATATATATATATATATATATATATAGATGTGTTTATACAAATGAAAACTTTCAGGACCACTGTGTCTTAGCTCCGTAAATATACATTTACTACCAAACTTTCTATAATCACGATGACAGTCATAACTAAAATGTATTCTTATATACACACGCATAGAGAATGTATACACAGAAACTCACACTCACACACGCACACAGAGGATCACACACAACATTACACACACGCACACACAAACAGCCACCAATGGACAAACACACACAGCAGTTACTCGATAAAGATATACAACACAATATACATATATCAACATACGCAAAACACCAACATGACTTGACTTTTATATATACACACTATTTTATTCATCAATTCCAGCATACACAATATATAGACTTCCATGTTTACAAATATATAATGTAATCTCGATTTTACATTAATGTTGAAACACGTGTCATAGTTTTCTGTATAGACTAATAGAAAGTGTGTTTGAAATACTACTTGCGTTTTTTGGAGAGGGTATTTGTCGGCATATCTGACTCAAAGATAAAGTTCTCTACAGTAGTCATAACTGGAAAAAAAAATACGGAAGAAAATAATAGGAATTCTAGAAGGGTTTCTTGTAAAGAGTTTATTGTCAATTTGAGGAAATGGTACAAAAGGTTTTCGTGTTTTAAATACGCTAGAACCATTTAGTTATATATAGGGTGTCTGGAATTATGAGACAAATATTGTAGTTTCGCACTTGTACTAAAGAACAAATATATATGATGGTATAACCAAATATCTAGAGCAATGCCCGATCTAGGGCATATGTGAATGAGGAGTATGAACAACGAAGGGAGACCAGAAATAGTGAAGAAGTGACGGAGGAAATTTTGTGAAAGATGAGAACACTGATATGTGAGATAATTCCATCTACCTCAAATGTATCTAGTGCAGCATTCATCTTCTCTGTTGAACCAGATATAATGTCATTCTTTCTTAGGTAACTCTGATAATGCCCTGAAAAGTTGTATCTTTACTTTTGATTACATTGTAAGATCTCAGAGGATGGAGGTGAATAACATGTTTATCCTTGATTATATTTGGGAGTTAGTAATATAAACTGGGATATTCTTGAATGAATTAATTAGTTACAAATTTACTGATCAAAGCATAAATAAATTACTGAATAATTAAGAGATAATTTAAAATTATTACTTACAATTTACAGTACGTTTGGTCTTGAAATCAGAACTTCGAGGAGAGAAATATGACGTGTCAGCTAGAAAAGATAAACAAAATAATAGTAAACCTATATGTATATATACAAATAATATTACAAATACAAGAATCAGTTATGAGACTCATTATCTCTGATATACTGATATATAAACCAGGTCCGAACACAAAAGGTACCAAGCTCCAGCTGTCCTGCCATTTATATATGTATACATATATAAGTATTTATATAAATGAAAGCTTTCAGGACCACGGCGTGTTAGCTCCGTAAATATACATTTACTACCAACTTTTCTATAATTACTATGACATTCATAATTAAAATTTAATATGACATACACACGCATACAGAGTGTATACACAGAACCTCACACTCATACACGCACACACAGGATTACACACAACATTACACAAACACAGACTCAAAATGCCACCAAGGGACAAACACGCACAGCAGTTACTCGATAAAGATATACAAAAAATATACATATACGTATACATCAACATACCCAAAACACCAACATGACTTCACTTATATATATATACACACTATTTTATTCATCAGTTCCAGCATACACAATATATAGACTTCCATGTTTACAAATCTATAATGTAATCTCGACTTGACATTAGTGTTGAAACACGTCATAATTTTCTGTACAGACTAATAGAAAGTGGGTTTGAGATACAACTTACATTCTTTGGAGACAGCATATGTTTCTAAGTCTGACTCATGGATAAGGTTCTCTGCAGGAGTCATAACTGGATAAAAATACGGAAGTAAATAGTAGGAAAGCTAGAAAGTTTTCTTGGGAATAGTTTGTTGTCAATTTGAAGAAATGGTAGAATAAGGTGTCGATTTTTAAATTAGCTAGAATCGTTTGCCCATATGTTGGGTATCTGGTATTATGAGATAACTATATTAGTTTCCCACTGGTCCTAAAGAACAAATATATATAATGGTACCACCAAATATGCAGGTCAATGGCTGATCAAGGTGATACGAGAACGGGGTGTAAGAACAACGAAGGAAGACCTGAAATAGTGAAGTAGTTTCGGAGGAAATTTTGTTAAATATGAGAACACTGATTTGTGAGATAATTCCATCTACCTCAATGTATCTAGTTCAAAATTCATCTTAGCTTTTTAACCACATATAATGCCATTCTTTCATAGCTAACTCCGATAATGCTCCGAAAAAGTGTATCTTTACTTTTGACCTCATTCCAAGGTCTCTGAGGATCGAGGTCAATAAAATGTTTATCCTTGATTATCTTAGGGAGTTAGTAATACAAAGTGTGATATTCTTCTCTGAATTAATTAGTTATAAATATACTGATCAAAACATAAATAAATTACTGAATAATTAATAGATAATTTTAAAACTATAACTTACAACTTTCAGTACGTTTAGTCTTCAATTTTGCACTTCGAGGAGACAAGTATGAAGTGTCAGCTAGAAAATATAGAGAAAATAATAGTAAACATATATGTATATATTTAAATAATATTACAAATACAGGAAATAGTTATTAGACTCATTTTCTCTGATATACTGATATATAGACCAGACCCGTTCACAAAAAGTACCATGCTACCGCAGTCCTTGTTTTTGCTTTTGCCCTGGTTCCACCGCGCCGCTTGTTTTGGCCGCCATCTTATACTTATACCTATAAACTCCAGGTTTAGGCATACCTATTGGCTGTATCATGCCTCTACTGGTGCGTAAATAAACCACTCATGTGTGATTTAATAGTATTCGTTTGGTATAGACGATGGCCTGTCGAAATTGTGTAGTTCCCGCTAGCACTCCCGGGGCCTACGGTAGCTACGTTTCTAGAGTACTCGGAAAAATTAATTTCCATTTCTTTCGCTAGACGATACCACTCGCGACTGGCTGACTCATGGTGGTGGTGGGGCGGGTGAGGGTTGATGGGGGTGGCTGGGACTCCCAATCGAAATCTTTACTCTATATCCCATCCTAATATCTTATCGAGATACATTTTTTCATATAAGTCTCTCTCCGTAAGTTCATTAAATAAATATATCTCGCTACCTTAACCTCTAATTCTCTAATAACTTATTTTTCAATTTATCATTTTACAATTTAATATGTTTAACTTAATTTCATCCTATAACTCCCAACATACGTTTAACGTTCCAATCTTCGGTTCACACATTAGATCATACAGACACCCATTATAGATTCTTTGGAGTAGCATTATTTCGCGGCATTTTCTAGCATGAATGTAGTGTGACCCTCACACTGATTTCTTTGTCGCTTTCTTTCTTCCTTCTCCCTTTTCTTTGACGGAGAGATGGTAGTGCATTATAAGCCTTCGCCCCCTCACCAGATGGTCATTAGTAGATTCAGTTGCCACCACTTTGAAGGCGACTGGCCGAGCAGCTAGTTTGTCAGTCCTCCTCTTTGTCTCTGTCTCTGATTTTTCGGACCCATGGTTTATTACATATTTCTTTGTTATACTCCAATACCTGATGATATCACCGGATTCATATGGAACCCGGTCATTGAAATGACCATAGTATAATAAACATTTCAAGTATTTACACCAGTCCAGCCTCCTGTTATTTTATTTTATTTATAATTAACTCCGTATTCGCACCACCAACTGCACAAACGAAGATGGATGAACTGCACTGCGTTGAGTACTCTTCACAATATTAAACCAGGATTGACCATACGAAATGATCAGTTGTATCCAGTGGTGAACCAACAAACCTACAGATATATAGGATCGATCGACTTTCGTCAAATCGGACCGAGGAAACAATGTTTCCGTTGGTCTTTCCAGTTGCTAGTACTATCTATCGGTCGCAACTCCAGGCAGAAGGAGCAACGTGAAATAAAGTGTCTTGCTCAAGGACATAACGCATCGCCCGGTCCAGGAATCGAACTCACAATATTATATATATATATTTTTTTTTTCCAATTTACATCGTCAAATTGTGATTTGTCCAATATAACACTTGTTGTTTTGTAAACTAACTTTCGGTGAATACTATATTGGTATATATATATTTTTTCTTTGACCTCGTGTCGGTGTATGTGAGTGTGTGTGTACTCACTCACACTAACTGTGACCATCTATAGTTCTACAGATTTGATGGTATGTTGGTATATGTATATATATTTTTTTTATTTTGACCTCACATCCTGTGTGTGTGAGTCTGTGTGTTCCCACTCACATTAACTGTGACCGACTGTAATTCTACAGATTTTATTGATGTCCAGCGTCTTTTACAGCTATTGGGAGATAGAGACTTTTATGACCCTAACTGAGGACGATATCAGTCGCCGTGTTTTGACTGCTTGATCTTCATATGAGGGATTAAACACTGTGAGTGAACACCGTTAATTTTCTCCCTCATATCAAGGATTTGAAGACAATTCATTTCCACCTGACGAGGTGATAATCAATCATGGTAACATGATCGATCTATCTCTTATTGAAACATGTGTCGTGATTAAAATGATTGTAAATTTATAACATGCCTTCGGATCTTTATTTTGATATATATATGTATATTTGAAGAAATAGTAGAATAAGGTGTCATGTTTTAAATTAGCTAGAACCATTTACCCATATGTTGGGTGTCTGGTATTATGAGATAAATATTGTAGTTTCCCGCTGGTCTCAAAGAACAAATATATATAATGGTATAACCAAATATTTAGTGCAATGGCTGAATTAACTAGTTATAAATGTACTGATCAAAACATAAATAATTTTCTGAATAATGAATAGATAATTTTAAAATTGTAACTTACTATTTTCAGAACGTGGGGTCTTGAATGTTGCACTTCGAGGAAACAAATATGAAGCGGTAGCTAGAAAACATAAACAAAATAATAGTAAAACTGTATGTATATATAGAAATATATATTACAAATACAGAAAACAGTTATTACACACATTATCCCTGATATACTGATAAATACACCACGTTCGAACACAAACAGAACCATGTTACCACCTCCTTGCCATATATATATATATATATATATATATATATATATATATATATATACATATGTACATATATATGTATTTATATAAATGAGATCTTTCAGGATCACAGAGTCTTCGCTCCGTAAATATACATGTACTACCAAATTTTCTATAATCATGATTACAGTCGTTATAACTAAACTTTATTCTTACATACACACGCATACAGAGTGTGAACAGAGAACATCACAGTCACACACGCACACGCTGGGCTCACTGATACAGAAAGCCACCGAACCAATGGACAAACACACACAAACAGTTACTCGATAATGTTATATACAGCCCAAAATACATATATGTATACATCAACATACGCAAAACACCAGCATGACTTCACTTATATATATATATACACACTATTTTATTCATCAGTTGCAGCATACACAATATATATATTTTCATGTTTACAAATATATAATGTATTCTCGATTTGACATTAATGGTGAAACACGTGTCAAAGTTTTCTGTACAGACTAATAGAAAGTGGGTTTGAAATACAACTTACGTTCGTTGGACTCAGCATCTGTTTGTATGCCAGGTTCAGAGACATATTTCTCTACAGGAGAAATAACTGGAAAAAAATACGGAAGAAAATAATAGGAATGCTAGGAGGCTTTCTTGGGAAGAGTTTGAATAATGAATAGATATTTTTAAAATTATAACTTACTATTTTCAGAACGTGGTGTCTTGACTGTTGCAATTCGAGGAAACAAATATGAAGCGTCAGCTAGAAAACATAAACAAAATAATAGTAAAACTGTATGTATATATAGAAATATATATATATATATTACAAATACAGAAAACAGTTATTGGACTATTTATCTCTGATATACTGATAAATTCACCAAGTTCGAACACAAAAAGAACCAAGTTAACACGTCCCTGCGATATATATATATATATATATATATATATATATATATATATATATATATATATATATAGGTGTAACACACGAGTTATGATATATTGGTAAACTGAAAAGAAAATGCTGACAAATTGTTCCCAGTGAAAAATAGTTTAATTAGGAATAAGTAAAAATTAGTCATAGTATTGGTTAGTATTCAGTTTTGGTTTTAAGTTTTACCGGTTGCGCATTTCTAATGCTTTTCAAAAATAATTTTGAGATAGAGCGCCCGTGATCTTTGCTCTAATCTGATTAGTTTTGGAAATTCTACCGGTTTTATGTGAAATAAGTGGCTCCAGATGTATTAAAATAATTTTCGCGCCAATTCGTGTTGCAAAAATTCTTGTGATCAAAACAATTTTGATTGGTCGGTAGAGGTAATGTGAATGTTAAACATTGATTTTGCGCGAAATGTAGGTTTGTGTCGGCTGATTGAGAAGTCACTGAAAAATAAGTCTTTCAAAACCAATATGTGTGTGTGTGTGTAGTAGTAGTAAAGAGGTGCGTTGTTGTGATAATGGTCAGCAGGGATGTGTGCGCGAACCGCAACCAGTTGACAGTTCAAATGCCTTTTAAGACAAGTGTGTGTGTGTGTGTGTGTGTGTGTGTGTGTGTATGTATGTGTGTGTGTGTGTGTATGTGCGTGTGTGTGTGTGTGTGTGTGTGTGTAGCAGAGTTATTCGTGGTAGAGGGATGTGTCTGTACGTACGTGGGGGATATTTTAACATGTTAAAAGATATTTTTCAGCTCTTGTCTTATACGGAGAAGTGTGTGTGTGTGTGTGTGTGTATGTCTCTTTGTATGTTAATGTACGCGTGTGTATGTGTGTGTGTATATATGTGTATGTGTGTGTATATATGTGTGTGTGTGAGAATATGTCTGTGTGTGGGTGGACCAGTATTTTTGTGATACTGGTAAAAATGGTGTACATTATTCGATATTTTCAGTAAAAACGATTCTCTCAATAGAACATCAAAAACTTAATAATAAAAGGTGTGAAATGATATATAGTATTGGCATAATACCAATGTGTGTGTGAGTGTCCAGATTGTACGTACTGCAAGGGGAAACCATTAGGCCTTGCCGTATTGGGATACTTGTGTACAAATATGTATGTGCCCATCAGTGTGCAATGCATGTGTGCGTTTATGTATGTGTGTCTCGGCACGTTTATATCTATAGACATCAAAAGGTATGCAAATTTGTGTATATTTGTGTTGCACCATAGAACATGTGTGTTTACGTATGTCAATGTGTTTATATGTGGATAGAGATGTATGCTGATGTAGGTATGTATGTTGTGGGTTCGTCTTAGGGAGAAGTGTTTAGACGGGGTCCGTATTTGTTAATAAAGTGAGATTCCTTGCTGATGCGCTGTGTATGGGTGGCATTATCTTTAAATTTGTAGATGGGAAAGATTCTGAAGTTGGGATGATTTAAAACTCAGTACCCAGGACCTTAGACACCCTAAAGTAAATCAACCGAAACTAAATGCTCTTCTATACATCTCCACACACAACCCCCTCAACAATGAGGTCTTTGACACCATCCTCCCGAACATCCATGTGTTGAAAAAGGACCATAGAATGAACCAAATCCTACAAACACACGATATCATAAAGAGTAAAAGACAATCTAAGTCAATGAAAAACATCCTAACACATGCCAAAGTACTGCCAACCACAACAGCGAAACCCATAGTAAAAGAATGCGATAGGCCCAACTGTGGCATATGCATCAACCTAATAGAGGGTTCGGAATTCTATTTCAAACAAGGACAACGTTTTATAGTAAAAAAAATTTCACATGCGCATCAGAAAATCTAATATATGTATTAACTTGCGCAGGTTGTCGAGAACAATACGTAGGCCAGACCAAAAACAGCCTCCGTCAACGCATAACTGTCCATAGATCCCAAATTAAAATACGGGAATACAGGAAAATACCACTGAGTGAACACATTGATACCTGTGCCGCCCAAAATCATCCCAACTTCAGAATCTTTACCCTTTACAATTTTAAAGATAATGCTACCCACACCCAGCGCATCAGCAAGGAATCTCACTTCATTAACAAATACGGACCCCGTCTAAACACTTCTCCCTAAGACGAACCCACAACATACACACGTCAACATACATACCTACATCAGCATACATCTCTATCCACATATAAACACAATGACATACGTAAACACACATGTTCTATGGTGCAACACAAATATACACAAATTTGCATACCTTTTGATGTCTATAGATATAAACGTGCCGAGACACACACATACATAAACGCACACATGCATTGCACACTGATGGGCACATACATATTTGTACACAAGTATTCTAATACGGCAAGGCCTAATGGTTTCCCCTTGCAGTACGTACAATCTGGACACTCATACACACCTTGGTATTATGCCAATACTATATATCATTTCACACTTTTATTATTAAGGTTTTTGATGTTCTATTGAGAGAATCGTTTTTACTGAAAATATCGAATAATGTACACCATTTTCACCAGTATCACAAAAATACTGGTCCACCCACAAACACACACACATATTCTCACACACACACATATATACACACACACATACACACGCGTACATTAACATACAAGGAGATATACACACACACACACACACACTTCTCCGTATAAGACAAGAGCTGAAAAATATCTTTTAACATGTTAAAATATCCCCCACACACGTACAGACACATTCCTACTGACCATCCCTCTACCACAAATAACTCTGCTACACACACACACACACACACACACACACACACACACTTGTCTTAATAGACATTTGAACTGTCAACATGTTGCGGTTCGCACACACATCCCTGCTGACCATTATCACAACGACGCACCTCTTTACTGCTACTACACACACACACACACACACACACACACACACACACACACACACACACACACACCCGCGCACACGCACACACACACACACACGCACCCCCCACACACACACATTGGTTTTGAAAGACTTATTTTTCAGTGACTTCTCAATCAGCCGACACAAACCTACATTTGGCGCAAATTCAATTTTTAACATTCTCATGACCTCTACCGACCAATCAAAATTATTTTGACCACAAGAATTTTTGCAACACGAATTGGCGCGAAACTTATTTTAATACATCTGGAGCCACTTTTTTCACATAAAACAGGTAGAATTTCCAAAACTAATCAGATTAGAACAAACATCATGGGCGCTCTATCTCAAAATTATTTTTGAAAAGCATTAGAAATGCGCAACCGGTAAAACGTAAAACAAAAAACTGAATACTAACCAATACTATAAGTAATTTTTACTTATTCCTAATTAAACTATTTTTCACTGGGAACAATTTGTCAGCATTTTCTTTTCCGTTTACCAATATATATATATATATATATATATATATATATATATATATATATATATATAGATATATAGATATATATGTATTTATATAAATGAAACGTTTCAGGACCACGGCGTCTTAGCTCCGTAAATATACATCTACTACCAAATTTTCTCTAATCAGGATTAAAGTCGTTATAACTAAACTGTCTTACATACACACGCATACAGAGTGTGCAAGGAGAACCTCACACTCAAACACTCAAAAAAGCCACCAAACCAACGGATAAACACACACAAACAGTTACGCGGTAATGTTATATGCAACCCAAAATACATATATATATACATTAACATACGCAAAACACCTGCATTACTTCACTTATATATACACACTATTTTATTCATCAGTTCCAGCATACACAAATATATAATGTAATCTCCATTAGACTTTAATGTTGAAACACGTGTCATAGTTTTCTGTACAGTCTAATACAGAGTGTGTTTGAAATACAACTTACGTTCTTTGGAGACAGTATCTGTTTGAATATCTGGCTCAGAGACATATTTCTCTACAGGAGAAACAACTGGGAAAAAATACGGAAGAAAATAATAGTAATGCTAGAAGACTTTCTTTGGAAGATTTTGTTGTCAATTTGAAGAAATGGTAGAATAAGGCGTCGTATTTTAAATTAGCTAGAACCATGTAGTTATATATTGTGTGTCTGTAATTATGAGACAAATATGTAGGGTTCCATCTGGGCCTAAAGAACAAGCATGTATCATGGTATAACCAAATATGTAGTGCAATGGCTGATCTAGGGGATACGAGGATGAGGTGTATGAACAACGAAGAAAGACTTGAAATAGTGAAGAAGTATCGGAGGCAATTTTGTTAAAGATTAGAACTCTGATCTGTAACATAATTCCATCTACCGCAATGTATCTAGTGCAACATTCATATTCTCTTTTTAACCAGATATAATGTCCTTCTTACATAGCTAACTCTGATAATAGGCCTGAAAATGTGTATCTTTACATTTGACCTCATTGTAAGGTCTCTGAGGTTCGAGGTGAATGAAATGTTTATCCTTGATTATGTTAGGGAGTTTGAAATATAATATTCTAGCCTGAAATAACTAGTTATAAATTTACTGATCAAAACATAAATAAGTTTCTGAATAATGAATAGATAATTTTTAAATTATAACTTACTACTTTCAGAACGTGAGGTCTTGAATGTTGCACTTCGAGGAGATAAATATAAAGCGTTGTCTAGAAAACATAAACAAAATAATAGTAAAACTGTATGTATATATAGAAATATGTTACAAATACAGAAAACAGTGATTAGACTAATTATCTCTGATACACTGATAAATTCACCAGGTTCGAACACAAAAAGAACCAAGTTACCAGGTGCTTGCGATATATATATATATATATATATATATATATATATATATATATGTATTTATATAAATGAAACTTTTCAGGACCAGAGGGTCTTAGCTCCGTAAATATACATTTACTACCAAGTTTTGTCTAATCATGATTACTGTCGTTATAACTAAAATTTACTCTTACATACACACGCATACATAGTGTGCACAGAGAACATCACACTCACACACGCACACACTGGGATCACACAATCAGAAAGCCACAAAACCAATGGACAAACACACACAAACAGAGGTGAATAAAATGTTTATTCTTGATTATGTTAGGGAGTTTGTAATATAATAATCTAGCCTGAATTAACAAGTTATAAATATACTGATCAAAACATAAATAAGTTTCCGAATAATGAATAGATATTTTTTTAAATTATAACTTACTACTTTCAGAACGTGGGGTCTTAAATGTTGCAATTCGAGGAAACATATATAATGCGTCAGCTAGAAAACATAAACAAAATAATAGTAAAACTGTATGTATATTTAGAAATATATATTACAAATACAGAAAACAATTATTAGACTAATTATCTCTGATATACTGATATATTCACCAGGTTCGAACACAAAAAGAACCAATTTACCACCTCCTTGCCATATATGTATATATATATATATATATATATATATATATATATATATATATATATATATATATATATATACATATACATACATACATATATAATGAAACATTGAACAGGGACAGAACAGAGAGGCAGTACGATGTTTATTAAATTCACGCTCAGGAGAGTGGGGGGTAGGTGGGGGACGACGTTTCGGGCATAAGACCTTCTTCAGGTGAGAAGTGTGTGGGAACAGAGTTCAAAAGGTGTGTAGGGGAGTGATGGAGAGACATATAGCGAAAGGAAACGGTGCGAATGGAAAATTAACAAATAAAGGCAAAACATATAATAAATAAAAATAAAGCATGATCAAAATACAAGGAATGAGAAAATTTAAAAATAAAGGCATGATCAAAATAAACTGAAATTAAAAGGGGGGTAAACAGGTGGTGGAAGGGTGTGGGGTGAGTAGGGGTGGTGGCGGGTGGAGTGGGGAGAGGGAGACGGGGTGTCCGAGCGGGGAGGGCTGAAGGTGGTGTGTGTGGTTAGGTGTGCGTGTGTGTGTGTGTGTGTGTGTGTGTGTGTATGTGAAAGTGAGGGTTGGGGGAAGAACGGGGATGCATGTTCAGGAAGGTGTGTTGGGGGTGTTTTTGTGGGTCGGAGTGTATGTGCGTGTGTGGATAGGGGGGTGGGGGGGAGAGGAATCAGGAGGCTGAGGGTGTAAATATGTGGTGGGAAGCACGTGTGTGTGGTTTAAGCGTGTTGTGGGTGTGGGTGGCGTGTGGATAAAAACAAAAAAAAAAATTGTGTTGGGGTGTGTGTGGGGGTGAGTTGTATAGGTGATGGTGTAAGAGTATGGTTGAAAAGTTGGTAAGTTCCACGGATGTTTGGAGATTTTGGTTATAAGTCAATGACGCGTGTGGGTAATCCAAGAAGCGGTGGTCGGAAGAGGAGAGATGTGGGGTGCGCGCGCAACAGGAAGTGGTCAGCAGTGGGAGTGCTGTGGTCAGTTGGTGCTGAGAGGTGGTCGGAAGGGCATAGCAGCAGTCGGCGGAATGGTAGGGAGGCGAGGATGGGTAGGTGTGGGCGTGGGAGTGAGGAGGGTGTCTGTGTGTGTGTGTGTTAGTAGGGGTTTTAGTGGGATGAGTGAGTGTGGAGCGGGGAGAGAAGGGTGTGTGTGGTTCTATGGAGGGAGTGTGGTGTACTGGTGTGTGTGTAGTTTGGTGAAGAGGTGTTAGTGGGTGTTAGTATACGGGATGTGGGGAGGGGTGGAATGCAGGTGTGAGTGGGGGTTTTAGTGGGGGTAGGGTGTGTAGAGTTGGTGGTGTACGAGGGTGTGTGGGTACGTGTGCGTGGGGTTGGAGGGTGTTAGTGATGTTAGTTGCGTGTGGGTTGGGTGGTGTAAGTGTGTACGTGTGTGCGTGTGATAAGGATGGGGAGAAGAGGGGAGGGAGGGGATGTTAGTATGTTAGTTGGGGAAGGGTGGTCAGATGAGGGGGTGGAGTGGAGGTGTTAGTATTGTTAGCGTGGGGTGGGCGTGGAAAGGAGGGGTGTGTTAGTGGTGTTAGTGGGGGATACGTGTGGCGGGAGGGGGGCGGTTGAACGCTAAAGGAATAAGGGTGGGGAGTTCAGGCCGGGGGGAGTGTGGGTCTGTAAGATGAAGATAGTACGTTGTTCGACCGTAAGGCGATGGGCGGGTGTTCCGTGGCACTGGAGTAGGCCACAGACTGTGAGATGTTGCATATATATGTATTTATATAAATGAAACCTTTCAGGACCACGGCGTCTTAGCTCCGTAAATATACATTTACTACCAAATTTTCTCTAGTCATGACTACAGTCGTTATAACTAAAGTTTATTCTTACATACACTCGCATACAGAGTGTGAAAGGAGAACCTCACACTCACACACACACACACAGGGCTCAGACACTAAAAAAAGCCAGCAAACCAACGGATAAACACACACAAACAGTTACGCGATAAAGTTATATACAACCCAATATACATATATATATATACATCAACATACGCAAAACACCAGCATGACTTCACTTACATATATCTACACACTATTTTATACATCATTTACAGCATACACAAATATATATTGTAATCTGGATTTGACATTAATGTTGAAACACGTGTCATAGTTCTCTGTACACACTAATTCAAAGTGTGTTTGAAATACAACTTACGTTCTTTGGAGACAGCATATGTTTCTATGCCAGGTTAACACGTTTTTGCGATATTTATATATATATAAATATATATATATATATATATATATATATATATATATATATATATATATATATATACATATATAAGTATTTATATAAATGAATCCTTTCAGGACCACGGCATCTTAGCTCCGTAAATATACACAACTTTATTCTTACATACACGCGCAGACAGAGTGTGCACAGAGGAATTCACACTCACACACGGAAACACTGGGCTCACAGATACAGAAAACCACCAAACCAATGGACAAACACACACAAACAGTTACTCGATTATGTTATATACAACCCAAAATACATATATGTATACATCAACATACGCAAAACACCGGCATGACTTCACTTATATATATATATATATATACACACTATATTATTCATCAGTTCCAGCATACACAATATATAAGTTTTCATGTTTACAAATATATAATGTAATCTCGATTTGACAATGATGAAACACGTGTCATAATCTTCTGTACAGTGGGTTTGAAATACAACTTATGTTTTTTGGAGACATCATCTCTATGTATGCCTGACTCAGAAATAATGTTCTCTACAGGAGACACAACTGGAAAAAATACGGAAGAATATAATAGGAAAGCTACAAGGTTTTCTTGGGGAGAGTTTGTTGTCAATGTTTAAGAAATGTTAGTATAAGCTTTCGAATTTTAAGTTAGGTAGAACAATTTAGTTATATATGTGGTGTCTGGTATTATGAGGCAAATATTTTAGTTTTCCACTGGACCTAATGAACAAATAGATATGATGGTATCAGCAAATATGTAGAGCAATGGCTGATCTAGGGGATACGGGTATGAGGTGTATGTACAACGAAGGAAGACCAGAAATAGGGAATAAGTATCGGAGGCAATTTTGTTAAATATGAGAACACTGATTTGTGAGATAATTCCATCTACCTCAATGTATCTTGTGCAACATTTATCTTCTCTTTTTAATCTAATATAATTGGTTCTACTTTTGGCACAAGGCCAGCAATCATGCCAGTGTATTACTGGTACTTTATTTTATCGACCCCGTAAGGATAAAAGGCAAAGTTAACCTCGGCGGGATTTGAACTCAAACCATAAAGGCCGTAACTCTTTGTTGCAAAGCATGGAGTCCGACCCTCTACCGATACAGCCAATCCAACGCCCTTTTTAACCTAATATAATGTCATTCTTTCATAGCTAACACTGATAATGGCCTGAAGAAGTGGATCTTCACCTTTGACCTCATTGTAAGGTATCTGAGGTTCGAAGTCAATAAAATGTTTATCCTTGATTATGTTGGGAGTTTGTAATTTAATATTCTAGCCTGAATTAACTAGTTATAAATGCACTGATCAAAACATAAATAAGTTTCTGAATAATGAATAGATATTTCAAAAATTATTTCTTACTATTTTCAGAACGTGAGGTCTTGAATGTTGCACTTCGAGGAGACAAATATGAAGCGTCAGCTAGAAAACATAAACAAAATAATAGTAAAACTGTATGTATATATAGAAATATATATTACAAATACAGAGAACAGTTATTAGACTAATTATCTCCGATATACAGATAAATTGACCAGGTTCGAACACAAAAAGAACCAGGTTACCACCTTCTTGCGATATATATATATATATATATATATATATATATATATATATATATATATATATATATATATAGGAACCAGTAAGACCCCGACAGCTGAGCTCAAGCCGTTTCGACGGCTAATTCAGAATTAGCCGTCGAAACGGCTTGAGCTCAGCTGTCGGGGTCTTACTGGTTCCTATTACCCACTCTACTACCTCAAGTATTGAGTACTTTGGTGCGTTATGGTCCACCTGGTTCCTTACCACATTTCCTTCGTTATATACATATATATATATATATATATATATATATATATATATATATATATATACATATATATGTATTTATATAAATGAAACTTCTCAGGAGCACGGTGTTTTAGCTCCGTAAATATACATGTACTACCAAATTTTCTCTAATCATGATGACAGTCGTTATAACTACACTTTATTCTTACATACACTCGCATACAGAGTGTGCACAAAGAACATCACACTCACACACTGGGCTCACAGATACAGAAAGCCACCAAACCAATGGACAAACACACACAAACAGTTACTCGATAATGTTATATACAACCCAAAATACATATATGTATACATCAACATACTCAAACACCTGCATGACTTCACTTATATATATATATACACACTAGTTTATTCATCAGTTCCAGCATACACAAATATATACTGTAATCTAGATTTGACATTAATGTTGAAACACGTGTCATAGTGTTCTGTTCAGACTAATACAAAGTGTGTTTGAAATACAACTTACGTTCTTTGGAGACTGCATCTGTTCGAATATCTGGCTCAGAGACAAATTTCTCTACAGGAGAAATAACTGAAAAAAATACGGAAGAAAAAAATAGTAATGCTAGAAGGCTTTCATGGGAAGAGTTTGTCGTCAATTTGAGGAAATGGTAGAATAAGGCGTCGTATTTTAAATTAGCTAGAACCATTTATTTATATATTGTGTGTCTGTAATTATGAGACAAATATGGAGGTTTCCATCTGGGCCTAAAGCACAAACATATATAATGGTATAAGCAAATATGTAGAGCAATGTCTGATCTAGTGGATACAGGGATGAGGTGTATGAACAACGAAGAAAGACATGAAATAGTGAAGAAGTATCGGAGGCAATTTTGTTAAAGATGAGAACTCTGATCTGTGACATAATTCCATCTACCGCAAGGTATCTAGTGCAAAATTCATCTCCTATTTTTAACCAGATATAATGTCCTTCTTACATTGCTAACTCTGATAATGGCCTGAAACTGTGTATCTTTACTTTTGACCTCATTGTAAGGTCTCTGACTTTCGAGGTGAATAAAATGTTTATCCTTGATTATGTAAGGGAGTTTGTTACATAATATTCTAGCCTGAAATAACTAGTTATAAATTCACTGATCAAAACATAAATAAGTTTCTGAATAATGAATAGATATTTTTGAAATTATAACTTACTATTTTCAGAACGTGAGGTCTTGAATGTTGCACTTCGAGGAGACAAATATGAAGCGTCAGCTAGAAAACATAAACAAAATAATAGTAATACTGTATGTATATATAGACATATATATTACAAATACAGAAAACAGTTATTAGACTAATTATCTCTGATATACAGATAAATTGACCCGGTTCGAACATGAAGAACCAAGTTACCACCTCATTAACATATATATATATATATATATATATATATATATATATATATAGATATATATACATATATATATATATATATATATATATATATATATATATATATAAACATACATATATATGTATTTATATAAATGTAACCTTTTAGGACCACGGTGTCTTAGCTCCGTAAATATACATTTACTACCAATTTTTCTCTAATCATGATTACAGTCGTTATAACTAAACTTTATTCTTACATACACTCGCATACAGAGTGTGAAAGGAGAACCTCACACTCACACACGCACACACAGGGCTCACACACTAAAGAAAAGCCACCAAACCAAAGGATAAACACACACAAACAGTTACGCGGTAAAGTTATATACAACCCAATATACACATATATATATATACATCAACATACGCAAAACACCAGCATAACTTCACTTACATATATATACACACTATTTTATTCATCAATTCCAGCATACAAAAATATATAATGTAATCTCGATTTGACATTAATGTTGAAACGCGTGTCATAGTTTTCTGTACAGACTAATACGGAGTGTGTTTGAAATACAACTTACGTTCTTTGGAGACTGCATCTGTTTGCATGTCTGGTCCAGAGACAAATTTCTCTACAGGGGAAATAACTGAAAAAAATTGCGGAAGAAAATAATGGTAATGCTAGAAGGCTTGCTTGGGAAGAGTATGTCGTCAATTTGAAGAAATGGTAGAATAAGGTGTCGTATTTTAAGTTAGCTAGAACCATTTAGTTATATATTGGATGTCTGTAATTATGAGACATATATGGAGGTTTCCATCTGGGCCTAAAGCACAAACATATATAATGGTATAAGCAAATATGTAGAGCAATGGCTGATCTAGTGGATACATGGATGAGGTGTATGAAGAACGACGGACGACCAGAAGTAGTGAAGAAGTGTCGGAGTCAACTTTGTTATATTTGAGAACACTGACGTCTGAGATAATTCCATCTACCGCAATGTATCTAGTGCAATATTCATCTTCTCTTTTTAACCAGATATAATGTAATTCTTGCATAGCTAACTCTGATAATGGCCTGAACATGTGTATCTTTACTTTTGACCTCATTGTAAGGTCTCTGAGGTTCGAAGTCAATGAAATGTTTATCCTTGATTATGTTGGGAGTTTGTAATTTAATATTCTAGCCTGAATTAACTAGTTATAAATGCACTGATCAAAACATAAATAAGTTTCTGAATAATGAATAGATATTTTAAAAATTATTTCTTACCATTTTCAGTACGTGGGGTCTTGAATGTTGCACTTTGAGGAGACAAATATGAAGCGTCAGCTAGAAAATATAAACAAAATAATAGTAAAACTGTATGTATATATAGAAATATATATATATTACAAATACAGAACACAGATATTAGACTAATTATCTCTGATATACTGATATATTCACCAGGTTCGAACACAAAAAGAACCAGGTTACCACCTCCTTGCGATATATATATATATATATATATATATATATATATATATATATATATATATATATATATATGTATATACATATATATGTATTTATATAAATGAAACTTCTCAGGAACACGGTGTTTTGGTTTTAGCTCCGTAAATATACATGTACTACCAAATTTTCTCTAATCATGATGACAGTCGTTATAACTAAACTTTATTCTTACATACACTCGCATACAGAGTGTACACAGAGAACATCACACTCACACACTGACCTCACAGATACAGAAAGCCACCAAACCATTGGACAAACACACACAAACACTTACTCGATAATGTTATATACAACCCAAAATACATATATGTATACATCAACATACTCAAACACCTGCATGACTTCACTTATATATATATATATACACACTAGTTTATTCATCCGTTCCAGCATACACAAATATATAATTTAATCTCGATTTGACATTAATGTTGAAACACGTGTCATAGTGTTCTGTTCAGACTAATACAAAGTGTGTTTGAAATACAACTTACGTTCTTTGGAGACTGCATCTGTTCGAATATCTGGCTCAGAGACAAATTTCTCTACAGGAGAAATAACTGAAAAAAATACGGAAGAAAAAAATAGTAATGCTAGAAGGCTTTCTTGGGAAGAGTTTGTTGTCAATTTAAGGAAATGGTAGAATAAGGCGTCGTATTTTAAATTAGCTAGAACCATTTATTTATATATTGTGTGTCTGTAATTATGAGACAAATATGGAGGTTTCCATCTGGGCCTAAAGCACAAACATATATAATGGTATAAGCAAATATGTAGAGCAATGGCTGATCTAGTGGATACAGGGATGAGGTGTATGAAGAACGACGGACGACCAGAAGTAGTGAAGAAGTGTCGGAGTCAACTTTGTTATATTTGAGAACACTGATGTCTGAGATAATTCCATCTACCTCAATGTATCTAGTGCAACATTCATCTTCTCTTTTTAACCAGATATAATGTAATTCTTGCATAGCTAACTCTGATAATGGCCTGAAAATGTGTATCTTTACTTTTGACCTCATTGTAAGGTCTCTGAGGTTCGAAGTCAATAAAATGTTTATCCTTGATTATGTTGGGAGTTTGTAATTTAATATTCTAGCCTGAATTAACTAGTTATAAATGCACTGATCAAAACATAAATAAGTTTCTGAATAATGAATAGATATTTTAAAAATTATTTCTTACCATTTTCAGTACGTGGGGTCTTGAATGTTGCACTTTGAGGAGACAAATATGAAGCGTCAGCTAGAAAATATAAACAAAATAATAGTAAAACTGTATGTATATATAGAAATATATATATATTACAAATACAGAACACAGATATTAGACTAATTATCTCTGATATACTGATATATTCACCAGGTTCGAACACAAAAAGAACCAGGTTACCACCTCCTTGCGATATATATATATATATATATATACATATATATATATATATATATATACATATATATATATACATATATATATATATATATATATACATACATATATATATATATATATATATATATATACATATATATGTATTTATATAAATGAAACTTCTCAGGAGCACGGTGTTTTAGCTCCGTAAATATACATGTACTACCAAATTTTCTCTAATCATGATGACAGTCGTTATAACTAAACTTTATTCTTACATACACTCGCATACAGAGTGTACACAGAGAACATCACAGTCACACACTGACCTCACAGATACAGAAAGCCACCAAACCATTGGACAAACACACACAAACAGTTACTCGATAATGTTATATACAACCCAAAATACATATATGTATACATCAACATACTCAAACACCTGCATGGCTTCACTTATATATATATATACACACTAGTTTATTCATCCGTTCCAGCATACACAAATATATAATGTAATCTCGATTTGACATTAATGTTGAAACACGTGTCATAGTGTTCTGTTCAGACTAATACAAAGTGTGTTTGAAATACAACTTACGTTCTTTGGAGACTGCATCTGTTCGAATATCTGGCTCAGAGACAAATTTCTCTACAGGAGAAATAACTGAAAAAAATACGGAAGAAAAAAATAGTAATGCTAGAAGGCTTTCTTGGGAAGAGTTTGTTGTCAATTTAAGGAAATGGTAGAATAAGGCGTCGTATTTTAAATTAGCTAGAACCATTTATTTATATATTGTGTGTCTGTAATTATGAGACAAATATGGAGGTTTTCATCTGGGCCTAAAGCACAAACATATATAATGGTATAAGCAAATATGTAGAGCAATGGCTGATCTAGTGGATACAGGGATGAGGTGTATGAAGAACGACGGACGACCAGAAGTAGTGAAGAAGTGTCGGAGTCAACTTTGTTATATTTGAGAACACTGATGTCTGAGATAATTCCATCTACCTCAATGTATCTAGTGCAACATTCATCTTCTCTTTTTAACCAGATATAATGTAATTCTTGCATAGCTAACTCTGATAATGGCCTGAAAATGTGTATCTTTACTTTTGACCTCATTGTAAGGTCTCTGAGGTTCGAAGTCAATAAAATGTTTATCCTTGATTATGTTGGGAGTTTGTAATTTAATATTCTAGCCTGAATTAACTAGTTATAAATGCACTGATCAAAACATAAATAAGTTTCTGAATAATGAATAGATATTTTAACAATTATTTCTTACCATTTTCAGTACGTGGGGTCTTGAATGTTGCACTTTGAGGAGACAAATATGAAGCGTCAGCTAGAAAATATAAACAAAATAATAGTAAAACTGTATGTATATATAGAAATATATATATATTACAAATACAGAACACAGATATTAGACTAATTATCTCTGATATACTGATATATTCACCAGGTTCGAACACAAAAAGAACCAGGTTACCACCTCCTTGCGATATATATATATATATATATATATATATATATATATATATATATATATATATATATATATATGTATTTATATAAATGAAACTTCTCAGGAACACGGTGTTTTGGTTTTAGCTCCGTAAATATACATGTACTACCAAATTTTCTCTAATCATGATGACAGTCGTTATAACTAAACTTTATTCTTACATACACTCGCATACAGAGTGTGCACAGAGAACATCACACTCACACACTGAGCTCACAGATAGAGAAAGCCACCAAACCAATGGACAAACACACACAAACAGTTACTCGATAATGTTATATACAACCCAAAATACATATATGTATACATCAACATACTCAAACACCTGCATGACTTCACTTATATATATATATACACACTAGTTTATTCATCCGTTCCAGCATACACAAATATATAATGTAATCTCGATTTGACATTAATGTTGAAACACGTGTCATAGTGTTCTGTTCAGACTAATACAAAGTGTGTTTGAAATACAACTTACGTTCTTTGGAGACTGCATCTGTTCGAATATCTGGCTCAGAGACAAATTTCTCTACAGGAGAAATAACTGAAAAAAATACGGAAGAAAAAAATAGTAATGCTAGAAGGCTTTCTTGGGAAGAGTTTGTTGTCAATTTAAGGAAATGGTAGAATAAGGCGTCGTATTTTAAATTAGCTAGAACCATTTATTTATATATTGTGTGTCTGTAATTATGAGACAAATATGGAGGTTTCCATCTGGGCCTAAAGCACAAACATATATAATGGTATAAGCAAATATGTAGTGCAATGGCTGATCTAGTGGATACAGGGATGAGGTGTATGAAGAACGACGGACGACCAGAAGTAGTGAAGAAGTGTCGGAGTCAACTTTGTTATATTTGAGAACACTGATGTCTGAGATAATTCCATCTACCTCAATGTATCTAGTGCAACATTCATCTCTTTTTAACCAGATATAATGTAATTCTTGCATAGCTAACTCTGATAATGGCCTGAAAATGTGTATCTTTACTTTTGACCTCATTGTAAGGTCTCTGAGGTTCGAAGTCAATAAAATGTTTATCCTTGATTATGTTGGGAGTTTGTAATTTAATATTCTAGCCTGAATTAACTAGTTATAAATGCACTGATCAAAACATAAATAAGTTTCTGAATAATGAATAGATATTTTAAAAATTATTTCTTACCATTTTCAGTACGTGGGGTCTTGAATGTTGCACTTTGAGGAGACAAATATGAAGCGTCAGCTAGAAAATATAAACAAAATAATAGTAAAACTGTATGTATATATAGAAATATATATATATTACAAATACAGAACACAGATATTAGACTAATTATCTCTGATATACTGATATATTCACCAGGTTCGAACACGAAAAGAACCAGGTACCACCTCCTTGAGTTATATATATATATATATACATATATATATATACATATATATACATATATATATATATATACATATATATATATATATATACATATATATATATATACATATATATATATATATATATATATACATATATATATATACATATACATATACATATATATATATATATATATATATATATATATATATATATATATATATATACATATATATGTATTTATATAAATGAAACTTCTCAGGAGCACGGTGTTTTAGCTCCGTAAATATACATGTCCTACCAAATTTTCTCTAATCATGATGACAGTCGTTATAACTAAACTTTATTCTTACATACACTCGCATACAGAGTGTACACAGAGAACATCACACTCACACACTGACCTCACAGATACAGAAAGCCACCAAACCATTGGACAAACACACACAAACAGTTACTCGATAATGTTATATACAACCCAAAATACATATATGTATACATCAACATACTCAAACACCTGCATGACTTCACTTATATATATATATACACACTAGTTTATTCATCCGTTCCAGCATACACAAATATATAATGTAATCTCGATTTGACATTAATGTTGAAACACGTGTCATAGTGTTCTGTTCAGACTAATACAAAGTGTGTTTGAAATACAACTTACGTTCTTTGGAGACTGCATCTGTTCGAATATCTGGCTCAGAGACAAATTTCTCTACAGGGGAAATAACTGAAAAAAATTGCGGAAGAAAATAATGGTAATGCTAGAAGGCTTTCTTAGGAAGAGTATGTCGTCAATTTGAAGAAATGGTAGAATAAGGTGTCGTATTTTAAGTTAGCTAGAACCATTTAGTTATGTATTGGATGTCTGTAATTATGAGACATATATGGAGGTTTCCATCTGGGCCTAAAGCACAAACATATATAATGGTATAAGCAAATATGTAGAGCAATGGCTGATCTAGTGGATACAGGGATGAGGTGTATGAAGAACGACGGACGACCAGAAGTAGTGAAGAAGTGTCGGAGTCAACTTTGTTATATTTGAGAACACTGATGTCTGAGATAATTCCATCTACCTCAATGTATCTAGTGCAACATTCATCTCTTTTTAACCAGATATAATGTAATTCTTGCATAGCTAACTCTGATAATGGCCTGAAAATGTGTATCTTTACTTTTGACCTCATTGTAAGGTCTCTGAGGTTCGAAGTCAATAAAATGTTTATCCTTGATTATGTTGGGAGTTTGTAATTTAAAATTCTAGCCTGAATTAACTAGTTATAAATGCACTGATCAAAACATAAATAAGTTTCTGAATAATGAATAGATATTTTAAAAATTATTTCTTACCATTTTCAGTACGTGGCGTCTTGAATGTTGCACTTTGAGGAGACAAATATGAAGCGTCAGCTAGAAAATATAAACAAAATAATAGTAAAACTGTATGTATATATAGAAATATATATATATTACAAATACAGAACACAGATATTAGACTAATTACCTCTGATATACTGATATATTCACCAGGTTCGAACACAAAAAGAACCAGGTTACCACCTCCTTGCGATATATATATATATATACATATATATATATATATATACATATACATATACATATATATATATATATATATATATATATATATACATATATATATATATATATATATATATATATATATACATATATATATACATATATATATATATATATATATATATATATACATATATATATATACATATATATATATACATACATATATATATACATACATACATATATACATACATACATACATACATACATATATATATATATATATATATATATATATATATATATATATATATATATATATATATATATATGTATTTATATAAATGAAACTTCTCAGGAGCACGGTGTTTTAGCTCCGTAAATATACATGTACTACCAAATTTTCTCTAATCATGATGACAGTCGTTATAACTAAACTTTATTCTTACATACACTCGCATACAGAGTGTGCACAGAGAACATCACACTCACACACTGAGCTCACAGATAGAGAAAGCCACCAAACCAATGGACAAACACACACAAACAGTTACTCGATAATGTTATATACAACCCAAAATACATATATGTATACATCAACATACTCAAACACCTGCATGACTTCACTTATATATATATATACACACTAGTTTATTCATCAGTTCCAGCATACACAAATATATAATGTAATCTCGATTTGACATTAATGTTGAAACACGTGTCATAGTGTTCTGTTCAGACTAATACAAAGTGTGTTTGAAATACAACTTACGTTCTTTGGAGACTGCATCTGTTCGAATATCTGGCTCAGAGACAAATTTCTCTACAGGAGAAATAACTGAAAAAAATACGGGAGAAAAAAATAGTAATGCTAGAAGGCTTTCCCGGGAAGAGTTTGTTGTCAATTTAAGGAAATGGTGGAATAAGGCGTCGTATTTTAAATTAGCTAGAAACATTTATTTATATATTGTTGTCTGTAATTAAGAGACAAATATGGAGGTTTCCATCTGGGCCTAAAGCGCAAACATATATAATGGTATAAGCAAATATGTAGAGCAATGGCTGATCTAGTGGATACAGGGATGAGGTGTATGAAGAACGACGGACGACCAGAAGTAGTGAAGAAGTGTCGGAGTCAAATTTGTTATATTTGAGAACACTGATGTCTGAGATAATTCCATCTACCTCAATGTATCTAGTGCAACATTCATCTTCTCTTTTTAACCAGATATAATGTAATTCTTGCATAGCTAACTCTAATAATGGCCTGAAAAAGTGTATCTTTACTTTTGACCTCATTGTAAGGTCTCTGAGGTTCGAAGTCAATAAAATGTTTATCCTTGATTATGTTGGGAGTTTGTAATTTAATATTCTAGCCTGAATTAACTAGTTATAAATGCACTGATCAAAACATAAATAAGTTTCTGAATAATGAATAGATATTTTAAAAATTATTTCTTACCATTTTCAGTACGTGGGGTCTTGAATGTTGCACTTTGAGGAGACAAATATGAAGCGTCAGCTAGAAAATATAAACAAAATAATAGTAAAATTGTATGTATATATAGAAATATATATATATTACAAATACAGAACACAGATATTAGACTAATTATCTCTGATATACTGATATATTCACCAGGTTCGAACACAAAAAGAACCAGGTTACCACCTCCTTGCGATATATATATATATATATATATATATATATATATATATATATATATATATATATACATATATATGTATTTATATAAATGAAACTTCTCAGGAACACGGTGTTTTGGTTTTAGCTCCGTAAATATACATGTACTACCAAATTTTCTCTAATCATGATGACAGTCGTTATAACTAAACTTTATTCTTACATACACTCGCATACAGAGTGTGCACAGAGAACATCACACTCACACACTGAGTTCACAGATACAGAAAGCCACCAAACCAATGGACAAACACACACAAACAGTTACTCGATAATGTTATATACAACCCAAAATACATATATATATACATCAACATACTCAAACACCTGCATGACTTCACTTATATATATATATACACACTAGTTTATTCATCCGTTCCAGCATACACAAATATATAATGTAATCTCGATTTGACATTAATGTTGAAACACGTGTCATAGTGTTCTGTTCAGACTAATACAAAGTGTGTTTGAAATACAACTTACGTTCTTTGGAGACTGCATCTGCTCGAATATCTGGCTCAGAGACAAATTTCTCTACAGGAGAAATAACTGAAAAAAATACGGAAGAAAAAAATAGTAATGCTAGAAGGCTTTCTTGGGAAGAGTTTGTTGTCAATTTAAGGAAATGGTAGAATAAGGCGTCGTATTTTAAATTAGCTAGAACCATTTATTTATATATTGTGTGTCTGTAATTATGAGACAAATATGGAGGTTTCCATCTGGGCCTAAAGCACAAACATATATAATGGTATAAGCAAATATGTAGTGCAATGGCTGATCTAGTGGATACAGGGATGAGGTGTATGAAGAACGACGGACGACCAGAAGTAGTGAAGAAGTGTCGGAGTCAACTTTGTTATATTTGAGAACACTGATGTCTGAGATAATTCCATCTACCTCAATGTATCTAGTGCAACATTCATCTTCTCTTTTTAACCAGATATAATGTAATTCTTGCATAGCTAACTCTGATAATGGCCTGAAAATGTGTATCTTTACTTTTGACCTCATTGTAAGGTCTCTGAGGTTCGAAGTCAATAAAATGTTTATCCTTGATTATGTTGGGAGTTTCTAATTTAATATTCTAGCCTGAATTAACTAGTTATAAATGCACTGATCAAAACATAAATAAGTTTCTGAATAATGAATAGATATTTTAAAAATTATTTCTTACCATTTTCAGTACGTGGGGTCTTGAATGTTGCACTTTGAGGAGACAAATATGAAGCGTCAGCTAGAAAATATAAACAAAATAATAGTAAAACTGTATGTATATATAGAAATATATATATATTACAAATACAGAACACAGATATTAGACTAATTATCTCTGATATACTGATATATTCACCAGGTTCGAACACAAAAAGAACCAGGTTACCACCTCCTTGAGTTATATATATATATATATATATATATATATATACATATACATATACATATATACATATATATATATATATATATATATATATATATATATACATATATATGTATTTATATAAATGAAACTTCTCAGGAGCACGGTGTTTTAGCTCCGTAAATATACATGTACTACCAAATTTTCTCTAATCATGATGACAGTCGTTATAACTAAACTTTATTCTTACATACACTCGCATACAGAGTGTGCACAGAGAACATCACACTCACACACTGAGCTCACAGATAGAGAAAGCCACCAAACCAATGGACAAACACACACAAACAGTTACTCGATAATGTTATATACAACCCAAAATACATATATGTATACATCAACATACTCAAACACCTGCATGACTTCACTTATATATATATATACACACTAGTTTATTCATCAGTTCCAGCATACACAAATATATAATGTAATCTCGATTTGACATTAATGTTGAAACACGTGTCATAGTGTTCTGTTCAGACTAATACAAAGTGTGTTTGAAATACAACTTACGTTCTTTGGAGACTGCATCTGTTCGAATATCTGGCTCAAAGACAAATTTCTCTACAGGAGAAATAACTGAAAAAATTAGGGAAGAAAAAAATAGTAATGCTAGAAGGCTTTCTCGGGAAGAGTTTGTTGTCAATTTAAGGAAATGGTAGAATAAGGCGTCGTATTTTAAATTAGCTAGAACCATTTATTTATATATTGTTGTCTGTAATTAAGAGACAAATATGGAGGTTTCCATCTGGGCCTAAAGCACAAACATATATAATGGTATAAGCAAATATGTAGAGCAATAGCTGATCTAGTGGATACAGGGATGAGGTGTATGAAGAACGACGGACGACCAGAAGTAGTGAAGAAGTGTCGGAGTCAAATTTGTTATATTTGAGAACACTGATGTCTGAGATAATTCCATCTACCTCAATGTATCTAGTGCAACATTCATCTTCTCTTTTTAACCAGATATAATGTAATTCTTGCATAGCTAACTCTAATAATGGCCTGAAAAAGTGTATCTTTACTTTTGACCTCATTGTAAGGTCTCTGAGGTTCGAAGTCAATAAAATGTTTATCCTTGATTATGTTGGGAGTTTGTAATTTAATATTCTAGCCTGAATTAACTAGTTATAAATGCACTGATCAAAACATAAATAAGTTTCTGAATAATGAATAGATATTTTAAAAATTATTTCTTACCATTTTCAGTACGTGGGGTCTTGAATGTTGCAATTTGAGGAGACAAATATGAAGCGTCAGCTAGAAAATATAAACAAAATAATAGTAAAACTGTATGTATATATAGAAATATATATATATTACAAATACAGAACACAGATATTAGTCTAATTATCTCTGATATACTGATATATTCACCAGGTTCGAACACAAAAAGAACCAGGTTACCACCTCCTTGCGATATATATATATATATATATATATATATATATATATATACATATATATATATATATATATATGTATATATATATATATATATATATATATATATATATACATACATATATATGTATTTATATAAATGAAACTTCTCAGGAGCACGGTGTTTTAGCTCCGTAAATATACATGTACTACCAAATTTTCTCTAATCATGATGACAGTCGTTATAACTAAACTTTATTCTTACATACACTCGCATACAGAGTGTGCACAGAGAACATCACACTCACACACTGAGCTCACAGATAGAGAAAGCCACCAAACCAATGGACAAACACACACAAACAGTTACTCGATAATGTTATATACAACCCAAAATACATATATGTATACATCAACATACTCAAACACCTGC
>OZ024744.1:4600710-4613210 GCA_964016885.1 Eledone cirrhosa | reverse complement strand
TATATACATATACATATATATACATATATATATATATATATATACATATACATATATATACATATATATACATACATATATATATATACATACATATATATACATATATATATATATATATATATATATATATATATATATATATATATATATACATATACATGTATTTATATAAATGAAACTTCTCAGGAGCACGGTGTTTTAGCTCCGTAAATATACATGTACTACCAAATTTTCTCTAATCATGATGACAGTCGTTATAACTAAACTTTATTCTTACATACACTCGCATACAGAGTGTGCACAGAGAACATCACACTCACACACTGAGCTCACAGATAGAGTAAGCCACCAAACCAATGGACAAACACACACAAACAGTTACTCGATAATGTTATATACAACCCAAAATACATATATATATACATCAACATACTCAAACACCTGCATGACTTCACTTATATATATATATATACACACTAGTTTATTCATCAGTTCCAGCATACACAAATATATAATGTAATCTCGATTTGACATTAATGTTGAAACAACGTGTCATAGTGTTCTGTTCAGACTAATACAAAGTGTGTTTCAAATACAACTTACGTTCTTTGGAGACTGCATCTGTTCGAATATCTGGCTCAGAGACAAATTTCTCTACAGGAGAAATAACTGAAAAAAATACGGAAGAAAAAAATAGTAATGCTAGAAGGCTTTCTTGGGAAGAGTTTGTTGTCAATTTAAGGAAATGGTAGAATAAGGCGTCGTATTTTAAATTAGCTAGAACCATTTAGTTATGTATTGGATGTCTGTAATTATGAGACATATATGGAGGTTTCCATATGGGCCTAAAGCACAAACATATATAATGGTATAAGCAAATATGTAGAGCAATGGCTGATCTAGTGGATACAGGGATGAGGTGTATGAAGAACGACGGACGACCAGAAGTAGTGAAAAAGTGTCGGAGTCAACTTTGTTATATTTGAGAACACTGACGTCTGAGATAATTCCATCTACCGCAATGTATCTAGTGCAATATTCATCTTCTCTTTTTAACCAGATATAATGTAATTCTTGCATAGCTAACTCTGATAATGGCCTGAAAAAGTGTATCTTTACTTTTGACCTCATTGTAAGGTCTCTGAGGTTCGAAGTCAATAAAATGTTTATCCTTGATTATGTTGGGAGTTTGTAATTTAATATTCTAGCCTGAATTAACTAGTTATAAATGCACTGATCAAAACATAAATAAGTTTCTGAATAATGAATAGATATTTTAAAAATTATTTCTTACCATTTTCAGTACGTGGGTTCTTGAATGTTGCAATTTGAGGAGACAAATATGAAGCGTCAGCTAGAAAATATAAACAAAATAATAGTAAAACTGTATGTATATATAGAAATATATATATATTACAAATACAGAACACAGATATTAGTCTAATTATCTCTGATATACTGATATATTCACCAGGTTCGAACACAAAAAGAACCAGGTTACCACCTCCTTGCGATATATATATATATATATATATATATATATATACATATACATATATATACATATATATATATATATATATATATATACATATACATACATATATATATATATACATATACATACATATATATATATATATATACATATACACATATATACATATATATACATACATATATATATATACATATATACATATATATACATACATATATATATATACATATATACATATATATACATACATATATATATATACATATATATATATATATATATATATATATATATATATATATATATATATATATATATATATATATATATATACATATACATGTATTTATATAAATGAAACTTCTCAGGAGCACGGTGTTTTAGCTCCGTAAATATACATGTACTACCAAATTTTCTCTAATCATGATGACAGTCGTTATAACTAAACTTTATTCTTACATACACTCGCATACAGAGTGTGCACAGAGAACATCACACTCACACACTGAGCTCACAGATAGAGAAAGCCACCAAACCAATGGACAAACACACACAAACAGTTACTCGATAATGTTATATACAACCCAAAATACATATATATATACATCAACATACTCAAACACCTGCATGACTTCACTTATATATATATATACACACTAGTTTATTCATCAGTTCCAGCATACACAAATATATAATGTAATCTCGATTTGACATTAATGTTGAAACAACGTGTCATAGTGTTCTGTTCAGACTAATACAAAGTGTGTTTGAAATACAACTTACGTTCTTTGGAGACTGCATCTGTTCGAATATCTGGCTCAGAGACAAATTTCTCTACAGGAGAAATAACTGAAAAAAATACGGAAGAAAAAAATAGTAATGCTAGAAGGCTTTCTTGGGAAGAGTTTGTTGTCAATTTAAGGAAATGGTAGAATAAGGCGTCGTATTTTAAATTAGCTAGAACCATTTATTTATATATTGTGTGTCTGTAATTAAGAGACAAATATGGAGGTTTCCATCTGGGCCTAAAGCACAAACATATATAATGGTATAAGCAAATATGTAGAGCAATGGCTGATCTAGTGGATACAGGGATGAGGTGTATGAAGAACGACGGACGACCAGAAGTAGTGAAGAAGTGTCGGAGTCAACTTTGTTATATTTGAGAACACTGACGTCTGAGATAATTCCATCTACCTCAATGTATCTAGTGCAACATTCATCTTCTCTTTTTAACCAGATATAATGTAATTCTTGCATAGCTAACACTAATAATGGCCTGAAAAAGTGTATCTTTACTTTTGACCTTATTGTAAGGTCTCTGAGGTTCGAAGTCAATAAAATGTTTATCCTTGATTATGTTGGGAGTTTGTAATTTAATATTCTAGCCTGAATTAACTAGTTATAAATGCACTGATCAAAACATAAATAAGTTTCTAAATAATGAATAGATATTTTAAAAATTATTTCTTACCATTTTCAGTACGTGGGGTCTTGAATGTTGCACTTTGAGGAGACAAATATGAAGCGTCAGCTAGAAAATATAAACAAAATAATAGTAAAACTGTATGTATATATAGAAATATATATATATTACAAATACAGAACACAGATATTAGACTAATTATCTCTGATATACTGATATATTCACCAGGTTCGAACACAAAAAGAACCAGGTTACCACCTCCTTGCGATATATATATATATATATATATATATATATATATATATATATATATATACATATATATGTATTTATATAAATGAAACTTCTCAGGAACACGGTGTTTTGGTTTTAGCTCCGTAAATATACATGTACTACCAAATTTTCTCTAATCATGATGACAGTCGTTATAACTAAACTTTATTCTTACATACACTCGCATACAGAGTGTGCACAGAGAACATCACACTCACACACTGAGCTCACAGATAGAGAAAGCCACCAAACCAATGGACAAACACACACAAACAGTTACTCGATAATGTTATATACAACCCCAAATACATATATGTATACATCAACATACTCAAACACCTGCATGACTTCACTTATATATATATATACACACTAGTTTATTCATCAGTTCCAGCATACACAAATATATAATGTAATCTCGATTTGACATTAATGTTGAAACAACGTGTCATAGTGTTCTGTTCAGACTAATACAAAGTGTGTTTGAAATACAACTTACGTTCTTTGGAGACTGCATCTGTTCGAATATCTGGCTCAGAGACAAATTTCTCTACAGGAGAAATAACTGAAAAAAATACGGAAGAAAAAAATAGTAATGCTAGAAGGCTTTCTTGGGAAGAGTTTGTTGTCAATTTAAGGAAATGGTAGAATAAGGCGTCGTATTTTAAATTAGCTAGAACCATTTATTTATATATTGTGTGTCTGTAATTAAGAGACAAATATGGAGGTTTCCATCCGGGCCTAAAGCACAAACATATATAATGGTATAAGCAAATATGTAGAGCAATGGCTGATCTAGTGGACACAGGGATGAGGTGTATGAAGAACGACGGACGACCAGAAGTAGTGAAGAAGTGTCGGAGTCAACTTTGTTATATTTGAGAACACTGACGTCTGAGATAATTCCATCTACCTCAATGTATCTAGTGCAACATTCATCTTCTCTTTTTAACCAGATATAATGTAATTCTTACATAGCTAACTCTAATAATGGCCTGAAAAAGTGTATCTTTACTTTTGACCTCATTGTAAGTTCTCTGAGGTTCGAAGTCAATAAAATGTTTATCCTTGATTATGTTGGGAGTTTGTAATTTAATATTCTAGCCTGAATTAACTAGTTATAAATGCACTGATCAAAACATAAATAAGTTTCTAAATAATGAATAGATATTTTAAAAATTATTTCTTACCATTTTCAGTACGTGGGGTCTTGAATGTTGCACTTTGAGGAGACAAATATGAAGCGTCAGCTAGAAAATATAAACAAAATAATAGTAAAACTGTATGTATATATAGAAATATATATATATTACAAATACATAACACAGATATTAGACTAATTATCTCTGATATACTGATATATTCACCAGGTTCGAACACAAAAAGAACCAGGTTACCACCTCCTTGCGATATATATATATATATATATATATATATATATATATATATATATATATATATATATATATATATATACATATATATGTATTTATATAAATGAAACTTCTCAGGAACACGGTGTTTTGGTTTTAGCTCCGTAAATATACATGTACTACCAAATTTTCTCTAATCATGATGACAGTCGTTATAACTAAACTTTATTCTTACATACACTCGCATACAGAGTGTGCACAGAGAACATCACACTCACACACTGAGCTCACAGATACAGAAAGCCACCAAACCAATGGACAAACACACACAAACAGTTACTCGATAATGTTATATACAACCCAAAATACATATATGTATACATCAACATACTCAAACACCTGCATGACTTCACTTATATATATATATACACACTAGTTTATTCATCAGTTCCAGCATACACAAATATATAATGTAATCTCGATTTGACATTAATGTTGAAACAACGTGTCATAGTGTTCTGTTCAGACTAATACAAAGTGTGTTTGAAATACAACTTACGTTCTTTGGAGACTGCATCTGTTCGAATATCTGGCTCAGAGACAAATTTCTCTACAGGAGAAATAACTGAAAAAAATACGGAAGAAAAAAATAGTAATGCTAGAAGGCTTTCTTGGGAAGAGTTTGTTGTCAATTTAAGGAAATGGTAGAATAAGGCGTCGTATTTTAAATTAGCTAGAACCATTTAGTTATGTATTGGATGTCTGTAATTATGAGACATATATGGAGGTTTCCATATGGGCCTAAAGCACAAACATATATAATGGTATAAGCAAATATGTAGAGCAATGGCTGATCTAGTGGATACAGGGATGAGGTGTATGAAGAACGACGGACGACCAGAAGTAGTGAAAAAGTGTCGGAGTCAACTTTGTTATATTTGAGAACACTGACGTCTGAGATAATTCCATCTACCGCAATGTATCTAGTGCAATATTCATCTTCTCTTTTTAACCAGATATAATGTAATTCTTGCATAGCTAACTCTGATAATGGCCTGAAAAAGTGTATCTTTACTTTTGACCTCATTGTAAGGTCTCTGAGGTTCGAAGTCAATAAAATGTTTATCCTTGATTATGTTGGGAGTTTGTAATTTAATATTCTAGCCTGAATTAACTAGTTATAAATGCACTGATCAAAACATAAATAAGTTTCTGAATAATGAATAGATATTTTAAAAATTATTTCTTACCATTTTCAGTACGTGGGTTCTTGAATGTTGCAATTTGAGGAGACAAATATGAAGCGTCAGCTAGAAAATATAAACAAAATAATAGTAAAACTGTATGTATATATAGAAATATATATATATTACAAATACAGAACACAGATATTAGTCTAATTATCTCTGATATACTGATATATTCACCAGGTTCGAACACAAAAAGAACCAGGTTACCACCTCCTTGCGATATATATATATATATATATATATATATATATATATACATATATATATATATATACATATACATATATATATATATATACATATACATATATATACATATATATACATACATATATACATATATATACATATATATACATACATATATACATATACATATATATACATATATATACATATATATACATACATATATATATACATATATATACATACATATATATATACATATATATACATACATATATATATACATATATATACATACATATATATATACATATATATACATACATATATATACATACATATATATATATATATATATATATATATATATATATATATATATATATATATATATACATATACATGTATTTATATAAATGAAACTTCTCAGGAGCACGGTGTTTTAGCTCCGTAAATATACATGTACTACCAAATTTTCTCTAATCATGATGACAGTCGTTATAACTAAACTTTATTCTTACATACACTCGCATACAGAGTGTGCACAGAGAACATCACACTCACACACTGAGCTCACAGATAGAGAAAGCCACCAAACCAATGGACAAACACACACAAACAGTTACTCGATAATGTTATATACAACCCAAAATACATATATATATACATCAACATACTCAAACACCTGCATGACTTCACTTATATATATATATACACACTAGTTTATTCATCAGTTCCAGCATACACAAATATATAATGTAATCTCGATTTGACATTAATGTTGAAACAACGTGTCATAGTGTTCTGTTCAGACTAATACAAAGTGTGTTTGAAATACAACTTACGTTCTTTGGAGACTGCATCTGTTCGAATATCTGGCTCAGAGACAAATTTCTCTACAGGAGAAATAACTGAAAAAAATACGGAAGAAAAAAATAGTAATGCTAGAAGGCTTTCTTGGGAAGAGTTTGTTGTCAATTTAAGGAAATGGTAGAATAAGGCGTCGTATTTTAAATTAGCTAGAACCATTTATTTATATATTGTGTGTCTGTAATTAAGAGACAAATATGGAGGTTTCCATCTGGGCCTAAAGCACAAACATATATAATGGTATAAGCAAATATGTAGAGCAATGGCTGATCTAGTGGATACAGGGATGAGGTGTATGAAGAACGACGGACGACCAGAAGTAGTGAAGAAGTGTCGGAGTCAACTTTGTTATATTTGAGAACACTGACGTCTGAGATAATTCCATCTACCTCAATGTATCTAGTGCAACATTCATCTTCTCTTTTTAACCAGATATAATGTAATTCTTGCATAGCTAACTCTAATAATGGCCTGAAAAAGTGTATCCTTACTTTTGACCTTATTGTAAGGTCTCTGAGGTTCGAAGTCAATAAAATGTTTATCCTTGATTATGTTGGGAGTTTGTAATTTAATATTCTAGCCTGAATTAACTAGTTATAAATGCACTGATCAAAACATAAATAAGTTTCTAAATAATGAATAGATATTTTAAAAATTATTTCTTACCATTTTCAGTACGTGGGGTCTTGAATGTTGCACTTTGAGGAGACACATATGAAGCGTCAGCTAGAAAATATAAACAAAATAATAGTAAAACTGTATGTATATATAGAAATATATATATATTACAAATACAGAACACAGATATTAGACTAATTATCTCTGATATACTGATATATTCACCAGGTTCGAACACAAAAAGAACCAGGTTACCACCTCCTTGCGATATATATATATATATATATATATATATATATATATATATATATATATATATATATATATATATATATATATATATATATATATATACATATATATGTATTTATATAAATGAAACTTCTCAGGAACACGGTGTTTTGGTTTTAGCTCCGTAAATATACATGTACTACCAAATTTTCTCTAATCATGATGACAGTCGTTATAACTAAACTTTATTCTTACATACACTCGCATACAGAGTGTGCACAGAGAACATCACACTCACACACTGAGCTCACAGATAGAGAAAGCCACCAAACCAATGGACAAACACACACAAACAGTTACTCGATAATGTTATATACAACCCAAAATACATATATGTATACATCAACATACTCAAACACCTGCATGACTTCACTTATATATATATATACACACTAGTTTATTCATCAGTTCCAGCATACACAAATATATAATGTAATCTCGATTTGACATTAATGTTGAAACAACGTGTCATAGTGTTCTGTTCAGACTAATACAAAGTGTGTTTGAAATACAACTTACGTTCTTTGGAGACTGCATCTGTTCGAATATCTGGCTCAGAGACAAATTTCTCTACAGGAGAAATAACTGAAAAAAATACGGAAGAAAAAAATAGTAATGCTAGAAGGCTTTCTTGGGAAGAGTTTGTTGTCAATTTAAGGAAATGGTAGAATAAGGCGTCGTATTTTAAATTAGCTAGAACCATTTATTTATATATTGTGTGTCTGTAATTAAGAGACAAATATGGAGGTTTCCATCCGGGCCTAAAGCACAAACATATATAATGGTATAAGCAAATATGTAGAGCAATGGCTGATCTAGTGGACACAGGGATGAGGTGTATGAAGAACGACGGACGACCAGAAGTAGTGAAGAAGTGTCGGAGTCAACTTTGTTATATTTGAGAACACTGACGTCTGAGATAATTCCATCTACCTCAATGTATCTAGTGCAACATTCATCTTCTCTTTTTAACCAGATATAATGTAATTCTTACATAGCTAACTCTAATAATGGCCTGAAAAAGTGTATCTTTACTTTTGACCTCATTGTAAGGTCTCTGAGGTTCGAAGTCAATAAAATGTTTATCCTTGATTATGTTGGGAGTTTGTAATTTAATATTCTAGCCTGAATTAACTAGTTATAAATGCACTGATCAAAACATAAATAAGTTTCTAAATAATGAATAGATATTTTAAAAATTATTTCTTACCATTTTCAGTACGTGGGGTCTTGAATGTTGCACTTTGAGGAGACAAATATGAAGCGTCAGCTAGAAAATATAAACAAAATAATAGTAAAACTGTATGTATATATAGAAATATATATATATTACAAATACAGAACACAGATATTAGACTAATTATCTCTGATATACTGATATATTCACCAGGTTCGAACACAAAAAGAACCAGGTTACCACCTCCTTGCGATATATATATATATATATATATATATATTTATATATATATATATATATATATATATATATATATATATATATATATACATATATATGTATTTATATAAATGAAACTTCTCAGGAACACGGTGTTTTGGTTTTAGCTCCGTAAATATACATGTACTACCAAATTTTCTCTAATCATGATGACAGTCGTTATAACTAAACTTTATTCTTACATACACTCGCATACAGAGTGTGCACAGAGAACATCACACTCACACACTGAGCTCACAGATACAGAAAGCCACCAAACCAATGGACAAACACACACAAACAGTTACTCGATAATGTTATATACAACCCAAAATACATATATGTATACATCAACATACTCAAACACCTGCATGACTTCACTTATATATATATATACACACTAGTTTATTCATCAGTTCCAGCATACACAAATATATAATGTAATCTCGATTTGACATTAATGTTGAAACAACGTGTCATAGTGTTCTGTTCAGACTAATACAAAGTGTGTTTGAAATACAACTTACGTTCTTTGGAGACTGCATCTGTTCGAATATCTGGCTCAGAGACAAATTTCTCTACAGGAGAAATAACTGAAAAAAATACGGAAGAAAAAAATAGTAATGCTAGAAGGCTTTCTTGGGAAGAGTTTGTTGTCAATTTAAGGAAATGGTAGAATAAGGCGTCGTATTTTAAATTAGCTAGAACCATTTATTTATATATTGTGTGTCTGTAATTAAGAGACAAATATGGAGGTTTCCATCTGGGCCTAAAGCACAAACATATATAATGGTATAAGCAAATATGTAGAGCAATGGCTGATCTAGTGGATACAGGGATGAGGTGTATGAAGAACGACGGACGACCAGAAGTAGTGAAGAAGTGTCGGAGTCAACTTTGTTATATTTGAGAACACTGACGTCTGAGATAATTCCATCTACCTCAATGTATCTAGTGCAACATTCATCTTCTCTTTTTAACCAGATATAATGTAATTCTTGAATAGCTAACTCTAATAATGGCCTGAAAAAGTGTATCTTTACTTTTGACCTCATTGTAAGGTCTCTGAGGTTCGAAGTCAATAAAATGTTTATCCTTGATTATGTTGGGAGTTTGTAATTTAATATTCTAGCCTGAATTAACTAGTTATAAATGCACTGATCAAAACATAAATAAGTTTCTAAATAATGAATATATATTTTAAAAATTATTTCTTACCATTTTCAGTACGTGGGGTCTTGAATGTTGCACTTTGAGGAGACAAATATGAAGCGTCAGCTAGAAAATATAAACAAAATAATAGTAAAACTGTATGTATATATAGAAATATATATATATTACAAATACAGAACACAGATATTAGACTAATTATCTCTGATATACTGATATATTCACCAGGTTCGAACACAAAAAGAACCAGGTTACCACCTCCTTGCGATATATATATATATATATATATATATATATATATATATATATATATATATATATATATATATATATATATATATATATATATATATATATATATATATATATATATATATATATATATATATATATATATACATATATATGTATTTATATAAATGAAACTTCTCAGGAACACGGTGTTTTGGTTTTAGCTCCGTAAATATACATGTACTACCAAATTTTCTCTAATCATGATGACAGTCGTTATAACTAACCTTTATTCTTACATACACTCGCATACAGAGTGTGCACAGAGAACATCACACTCACACACTGAGCTCACAGATACAGAAAGCCACCAAACCAATGGACAAACACACACAAACAGTTACTCGATAATGTTATATACAACCCAAAATACATATATGTATACATCAACATACTCAAACACCTGCATGACTTCACTTATATATATATATACACACTAGTTTATTCATCAGTTCCAGCATACACAAATATATAATGTAATCTCGATTTGACATTAATGTTGAAACAACGTGTCATAGTGTTCTGTTCAGACTAATACAAAGTGTGTTTGAAATACAACTTACGTTCTTTGGAGACTGCATCTGTTCGAATATCTGGCTCAGAGACAAATTTCTCTACAGGAGAAATAACTGAAAAAAATACGGAAGAAAAAAATAGTAATGCTAGAAGGCTTTCTTGGAAAGAGTTTGTTGTCAATTTAAGGAATTGGTAGAATAAGGCGTCGTATTTTAAATTAGCTAGAACCATTTAGTTATGTATTGGATGTCTGTAATTATGAGACATATATGGAGGTTTCCATCTGGGCCTAAAGCACAAACATATATAATGGTATAAGCAAATAAGTAGAGCAATGGCTGATCTAGTGGATACAGGGATGAGGTGTATGAAGAACGACGGACGACCAGAAGTAGTGAAAAAGTGTCGGAGTCAACTTTGTTATATTTGAGAACACTGACGTCTGAGATAATTCCATCTACCGCAATGTATCTAGTGCAATATTCATCTTCTCTTTTTAACCAGATATAATGTAATTATTGCATAGCTAACTCTGATAATGGCCTGAAAAAGTGTATCTTTACTTTTGACCTCATTGTAAGGTCTCTGAGGTTCGAAGTCAATAAAATGTTTATCCTTGATTATGTTGGGAGTTTGTAATTTAATATTCTAGCCTGAATTAACTAGTTATAAATGCACTGATCAAAACATAAATAAGTTTCTGAATAATGAATAGATATTTTAAAAATTATTTCTTACCATTTTCAGTACGTGGGTTCTTGAATGTTGCAATTTGAGGAGACAAATATGAAGCGTCAGCTAGAAAATATAAACAAAATAATAGTAAAACTGTATGTATATATAGAAATATATATATATTACAAATACAGAACACAGATATTAGTCTAATTATCTCTGATATACTGATATATTCACCAGGTTCGAACACAAAAAGAACCAGGTTACCACCTCCTTGCGATATATATATATATATATATATATACATATACATATATATATATATATACATAAACAATTAAGTTAAATATGTACATCCACATATGTATACTGAAATACTAGTATGCATATGAATACACACACGTATACATATGTAGATGTACCGAGTTTTTCACTGGTCACTTTACTGTGAGTGTCCAGCTATTCTGTATGTAAACACACAGACAAACCGGTTTTTAGAGTCATACTGGTTTTTGAGGAAACACCTTTCCTCTATTCTCCAGAAAGCCAGGCAAGGAATATTGAACTAGTTTCGATGTTGTTACATCTCATCAGCAATATTTACCTATCTTCCGGC
>OZ024744.1:2512510-2555510 GCA_964016885.1 Eledone cirrhosa | reverse complement strand
TATTTAAAAAATGGAAATGAAAAGATGAAAAACAAAAACATGAGAGACATGTCGAATGATGTGTCTTGCTTAAGGACACAATGTACCTCCCTAACTGACAATTGAAAACATATTACAACATGATGTATGACTTCACGATAAAATATGTATGTGTTTGTATACATATATATAGTATATGTGTGTGTGTATACATTGTCCTCATTCCATTAGAGTAACTTGGTCAATCAATGAACTCCTCATCCGACCCTTCTATATGTGTATACATGTTTGTCAGTGTGTGTGTACATATGTATATAGAATATTGTCACAACTACTATATACACCACATATACACTATATATAATATTGTCCAATATATATAGACTATATATGTCAAGGGAAAGGCTGATATAGATCGGCACCTGTGACATTACAACTATTATATACACTATATATGAGAGACGTAAAATAAGAAAATTATAAAATTAACTTACTTACTTAAATTTCACTCCCAACTAATCTCCCTCTGAAAGGGATTAAACGTACAATCCGAAGAACGCACGGAGAAGCCTTTCGTCATCAGGGAAGTCTATTCTCAGCTAAGTTTCCAGGCAATACGTGGACACAGGGAACTTATACAAAAATAATTCAGTGGATGGAAAAAGCAAAGCAAGGACTAATTCCAAGCCATTGATAAAATCACTGCCTACTGCGTTGGTGGCAAATTCAAAAGAATCAATCACGTGACATCGAGGTCAATCAGTGTATAGTGGTTTGTTAGTAAGACAGCAGCCGTACTGCTACTATAGCAGCAGTCTTGGCCATTTTTGCTCGACAAATAATTTTGGAGATAATTATAAAGAATTAGTATATCTAGTAACATATATATACACAGATGCATACTTATGTTAGCAAATATATAGGTTTTGTCTTAGTAACTATGTGGTTCAATGCATGGGGTTGCAGAACAATAATATGAGAGACGTAAAATAAGAAAATTATAAAATTAACTTACTTACTTAAATTTCACTCCCAACTAATTAGTTTCTGAAAGGGATTAAACGTACTATCCGAAGAACGCACGGAGAAGCCTTTCAGGGAAGTGTATATATATGTTACTAGATATACTAATTCTTTATAATTATCTCCAAAATTATTTGTCGAGCAAAAATGGCCAAGACTGCTGCTATAGTAGCAGTACGGCTGCTGTCTTACTAACAAACCACTATACACTGATTGACCTCGATGTCACGTGCTTGATTCTTTTGAATTTGCCACCGACGCAGTAGGCAGTGATTTTATCAATGGCTTGGAATTAGTCCTCGCTTTGCTTTTTCCATCCACTGAATTATTTTTGTATAAGTTCCCTGTGTCCACGTATTGCCTGGAAACTTAGCTGAGAATAGACTTCCCTGATGACGAAAGGCTTCTCCGTGCGTTCTTCGGATAGTACGTTTAATCCCTTTCAGAAATTAATTAATTGGGAGTGAAATTTAAGTAAGTAAGTTAATTTTATAATTTTCTTATTTTACGTCTCTCATATTATTGTTCTGCAACCCCATGCATTGAACCACATAGTTACTAAGACAAAACCTATATATTTGCTAACATAAGTATGCATCTGTGTATATATATGTTACTAGATATACTAATTCTTTATATATATATATATATATATATATATATATATATATATATATATATATATATATATATATATATATATATATATATATACTACATACACTATATATAATGTCCAGAGGAATGGCTGAAACAGCTTGACACCAGCATTTATCATATATATATATATGCACTATACATACTATGTATACGCTACATATATATCATCATCATCACCATCATCGATTAACATCTATCTTCCATGGGTTACACAGGTCCTATTTTGAGGCAACTTGTGTCGGGTGACCGTGACACCTCATATAGGGGTGTTTCTGGCTGGTTTTCTATGGCTGTATACCCTTCCTAATGCCAACCACATTGACAATGATGTGCGTGGAGTCCCTGGATGCAAGTTCCAGTGGGCACCTGTTGAAGAACTGCCTGGTTACATGTGTGGCCCCCTCACACGCAGACACCCAGTTGCACCAGACTGAACTCCTCACCCAGTTCAGGTGTTATGGACCTGCAGACCAGCTTAGCAGCCAGCCCCTGGAAGACATTGCCCACAGAGATGGGGCGTATGCTACCCTCTTTCTTCCTCAGAGCGGTCAGGCTAGCCGAAAAAGAGGCCTTGGGCGTGAGGGTCCAGGGCGCCATGGATTAGCCTATTGGTGAGTGCTACAATTGCACTCAGAAGGCAGCAACCAGCCTCAGCGGAGAAGGGGGATAGCAGCACCTTGAGGTGGCCAGGCCGGATACCATCAGCACCTCCGCTGCTGCTAGCTGGGAAGGACTTGATGGCGGACATGATGTCTGCATTGGAAGCCACAAGAAGCAAGTGGGGATTGGGTGGGGCTATGGGTCTGAGATCAGCGAGTGGCTCAGGGTGCTTGAGTCGCAGAGCAGCTAGGATCTCCTCGGTGGGTTGGAGGACAGTGTCCTCCGAGGCAACCGCTCTGACTGCAGCCGAGACATCACCCATGATTAATTTGGTGTTTACACGGTCACGCACACGCTTGGTGCTGGCCTCAGGGATGGAGGATTGGGGGCACCCGAGAGCGGGTTGTGTGGTATCCTTAGGCACGCTTGGAATGGGCACTTACCCAAAGGACGAAACATTGGCCCTGACATAGGCTGCTGTCGACCGGCCGCCTCGGACAGCGCCAGAGATGGGGAGGCCGAGGGCGAGTGGGACGAATTAGAAGAGTCGCACCCAGTCGCTAGTTCGATTGGATTCCAGGGCACTCCTAATCGAGGAACCAAGGGCATCGGCTACCGGCACCCGGGCTGCTCTCAGGATCCTGAGTGGGATCTACTGGCACCGCCTGAGCCAGGCGATGATGACCAGTGAGGCTTGGGCATCAGGCAAGGTTGCTGTCTCATCAGTTGGTGTGCTAGAGGGCCATGGTTGGGCAGTCGAGGCGAAGAGACAGTTTCTACATCTCCAATATGCGAGGTGCTGCAGGTGTCGACTGGTGGGGATGGAGGATGGGGCGTGAGGGTGGAAGGGAAAGTGCTGATAAGCGGGCCTCATAGCTCACCTACATCAGATATGGAGGCATCAGAAGACAAGAGAGAAAAGAAGGGGGTGCATGGAGGGGGACACACAAGAAAGTAAAATGTTAGCAAATAAGAAAGCAGGGGGTTGTTCCCAGCAGGAAGACCCAGAGTTCAGCACGCACACATGCGAGCATGTTAGCAGTTTCTCATAGAACCTTGTGGCTAAAGGTGAGTCTTTCAATCCTGAAAACATATGTGTTGTTGTTATTGTCACTGATGCTGGAGTTGGCTTCCTCTTCTTAATGGAAGTGGTAGTGTTTGTTGGTTAGTTGTTGGTGTATACACATATATATTGTTGTTGTTAATGTCACCGCTGCTGTCACTGCCTTCCTCTTGTTGATGGTAGTGTTTGTTGGTAAGTCGTTGGTGTATACACATATATATTGTTGTTGTTAATGTCACCGCTGCTGTCACTGCCTTCTTCTTGTTGATGATGGTGGTAGTTGAAACTGATTCCTATTCGGGCTGCCAGGTTGGTTGCTGGGGCTCGAACACCTTCTTTAACCAAAGATGCGGGGTCGTTGTTTTTGTCACTGCTTCTGTTGTTGCCTTCCTCTTGTTAATGGTAGTGATAATTGTTGGTGCTAACTATATCGGCTGTCAAGCTGGCTGCTGTATCAGCTTCTGTGAGTGACGCTCCAATGGCCTTCTTGACCAAAGATGCAGGTCAATGGCTTTTGGCATCGTTTGGCAAAACAACGGCAAATAAATATATTCTCTATTTTTTTTTCTTTCTTTCTAATCCTATTCAATATCATCAATTGTAAAGACCAATGGAAACATTGTTTCCTTGGTCCAATCTGATGATTCCACTCCACTTGGTAAGAACTGAGATGTTGAGATTTATTACAAAAAAATTACTAAGATCAAGATACTTGGTTGGTATAACTACCTGGTTTGTATATGTTGTGGTGTGGTTATGTAGTGTGGTGTTTTGATGTGGTGTGTGTGCAGAGTGATGTGTTGTTGTGTGTGTGTAATGTAAAGAGAAAATTTTACACACATATGACCTAGAAGGGTGTGTGAGGACTCTACCCTCTACAACCCTCTCAGAAAAAAATGGGTAAAAAAAAAGAGAAGAAAGTTGTAAAGTATTTTCAAATGTGAATTATTTTTTTAAAATGTCAAAATTTCAACTGTCATGAAAGTACCATCCAACAAATATTAAAGTTATGCAATTGTTTTTATTTACACATGTGGATATTTTGTCATAAATATAAATATAAACCAGTTAAGGTTTACAAAGTAAACACATAGAAACACATCAATGTTTTTTTTTTTTTTTTAAGATGTAGTCATAGGGGTGTCACTGGACATTTGAAGCTTGGTGGAGCCCTTCACTCTCCAGGTTTGAACAGTTGATTTCTTCCAGAGAAGGAGAGAGAATAAGAGGGAGGAAGTGAGATAGAAATATAGAGAGGAAGAACAGACCCCAGTGATAGACTGGTATTGTTTTTTATCAACCTTGAATGGATGAAAGTCAAAGTTGACCTCAGCAGGATTTAAACTCACAGAGCAGAGAACCAGGATAAATATGGCAGAAAGCATTCTATCTATTGTTTTATAGACTCTAAATAAATGTTTCTACTTTAACTCAAGGCCAGCAATTTGAAGAGAAAGGGGAATGCCAATTAAATCAGGCCCAGTGCATTACTGTTACTGTTTTTTATCAACCTTGAATGGATGAAAGTCAAAGTTGACCATGGCATGATTTAAACCCAGAACATAAAGGGCTGTAACATTATGACACAAATCATATCGTCTGACACTCTACTGATTCTGCAAATCCACCACCCTCAACAATGAAATGAGATTGTGTCTCTGTAATAGCCCTTAATGACAAATAATATGAAGGGGTACTTTCTACAGGGTGTATTTGTTAATTACAATACAAAACCTCTGAGAATGATTTGCAACATATTTCACCATAATAAATGTTCATCAATATATATTAATATTATTATTATTTTCTGTTAGCATGTGTAGTGTGCATATTGATATTATACGAAGGTATATATACATGTAGATATGATACATCAAATAAAATCGTAATTGACAATATATAATACACAGAAATTGAACGAAGACTGCGTTACACTGTCTTATTTAATCAGTAACGTAATCCATGATACATTAAAAAAAGACGATATTATATATAAAGTGCATTAGGAGGAAATTAGTGACGGAAATATGAATGTTTATTTAAGCGATGGCTAACCGGAAGTGTTGACATTTCAGAAATTTTAAAGAAGTGAATATTTAAATAAACAAAATATATTTAATCAACAGCCACGAAATTTAGTAGATAAATTAAGTAATATTCATTCATTATTTATTCAAATTAATTCAACTTATTTCACTAATGGGATAAACAATTATAAACTGTACGCAGTCCAGCGCTTGTAACTTTATTATAATTTAGATTTATTAGGTCATGTCGATTGGCCAGAACAATTCTACTCTTCTTTTTTAGATGTCACGATCTTGCATGGCATTCCTGAGATCATGGCATTCCTGAGATCATTAATTCCTGAGATCATTAATGTGTGTATTTTTTATTTTTGTTAAGGTGAGAGAAGCTCTATTCACAATAACATCCTCAGCTCATAAAACAGACGAATCAGTCTTTTATAGTTAAGGTTCTTGTTATTGGGGACAGTTCAGGTGACAAAAGAATTAATAATTTCAAAAGATGAAGGTTAATATATATATATACAGACATACAGTGTGTAAGTATGAGAGAGAGAAATAGACATTGTGTGTGTGTGTGTGTGTGTGTGTGTGTGTGTGTGTGTGTGTGTGTGTGTGTGTGTGTGTGTGTGTGTGTGTGCGTGTGCGTGTGCGTGTGCGTGTGCGTGTGCGTGTGTGTGTGTGTGTGTGTGTTGTAATGAATCAAGATATTCACTTCAGATAGAAAAGTTCACAATGTTTGTGTTCTGGTGGAAAACGAAATAATACGTACTTTAGTTTTCAAGACCAACTATAAAGTCAAGAAAAGTTAGTAAAAACTAAATGTTCACTGATTTCTGATTAAAATAATATTTTCCTGTCCTGTAAAATGTTGAACAACCACTTCAATATTTAATAATACAGGTGATAAAACAACAACTATAAGGTAAATAAGTCACCTTATGTTATTTACAAACATTAACGTTCACCTTAATATGAAATAATCACCATAAAAGATAAAATTAGATGAGGTTTAAGTTGTAACAATGGAGCTGATATAAATGGTAATATTTCACTGTCTAGTTGACACCGGTGTCATGACTTAAAAGTCTCCTACATAGTTTAATACATTCAGAAACAACATCAGTTATATTACATCACACCTTCAATCTATAAGTTAGTTCTTTATTCAGATTTGTATAAATAACATTATTAATTTTACATAGCTGTTCATATTAAAACAAAACACAATATTAAAGGTAATAAAATATTTAAGAAATGGAAATGTAAAGAAGTATTTTGTTAAACATAAATGTGGATATAAGTTATAACGATGGAGCCATTGTAGATAACTTTCCACTGTCTAGTTGACACCGGTGTCATGACTTAAAGGTCCCCTACATAATTTAATACATTCAGAAACAACTTCAGTTATGTCAATTCACACCTTCAATCCAATTTTCGTTAAACTCCATCTGATGCTGCTACTCGGCTTTTTCAACTGTACTGATTGGAGACACGTGAAATGAAGCATATATATATATATAAAAGAATAGAGGTGTAACACACAAGTTATGATATATTGGCAAACGGAATAGAAAATGCTGACAAATTGTTCACAGTGAAAAATAGTTTAATTAGGAATAAGTGATAATTAGTAATAGTATTGGTTAGTACTAAGTTTTGGTTTTAAGCTTTACCGGTTGCGCATTTCTAATGCTTTTCAAAAATAATTTTGAGATAGAGCGTCCGTGATGTTTGCTCTGATCTGATTAGTTTTGGGAATTCTACCTGTTTTTATGTTGAAAAAGTGGCTCCAGCGGTATTAAAATAAGTTTTGCGCCAATTCGTGTTGCAAAAATTCTTGTGGTCAAAACAATTTTGATTGGTCGGTAGAGGTCATGTGAATGTAAAAAATTGATTTTGCGCCAAATGTAGGTTTGTGTCGGCTGACTGAGAAATAAGTACTTTATTAACAAATACGGACCCCGTCTAAACACTTCTCCCTAAGACGAACCCACAACATACACACGTCAACATACATACCTACATCAGCATACATCTCTACCCACATATAAACACAATGACATACGTAAACACACATGTTCTATGGTGCAACACAAATATACACAAATTTGCATACCTTTTGATGTCTATAGATATAAACTGCCGAGACACACATACATAAACGCACACATGCATTGCACACTGATGGGCACATACATATTTGTGCACAGGTATTCCAATACGGCAAGGCCTAACGAATCTGGACACACTCACACGCACCTTGGTATTATGCCAATACTATATATCATTTCACACCTTTTATTATTAAGGTTTTTGATGTTCTATTGAGAGAATCGATTTTACTGAAAATATCGAATAATGTACACCATTTTAACAGAAATAAATACTAATCCACCCCCACCCCCACACACACACATTCTCTCACACACACACATACACACGCGTACATTAACATACAAAGAGACATACACACACACACACACTTCTCCGTATAAGACAAGAGCTGAAAAAATATCTTTTAAAATGTTAAAATATCCCACACACACTTACACACACACACACACACACACACACACACACACACACACACACACACACACACACACACACACACACACACACACACACACACACACACACACACACACACACACACACACTTCTCCGTATAAGACAAGAGCTGAAAAAATATCTTTTAACATGTAAAAATATCCCCACACACTTACAGACACATTCCTACTGACCATCCCTCTACCACGAATTACTCTGCTACACACACACACACACACACACACACACACACTTGTCTTAATAGGCATTTGAACTGTCAACAGGCTGCGGTTCGCACACACATCCCTGCTGACCATTATCACAACAACGAACCTCTTTACTACTACTACTACACACACACACATATTTGTGGTGAAATACTTATTTCTCAGTCAGCCGACACAAACCTACATTTGGCGCAAAATCAATTTTTTACATTCACATGACCTCTACCGACCAATCAAAATTGTTTTGACCACAAGAATTTTTGCAACACGAATTGGCGCAAAACTTATTTTAATACCGCTGGAGCCACTTTTTCAACATAAAAACAGGTAGAATTCCCAAAACTAATCAGATCAGAGCAAACATCACGGACGCTCTATCTCAAAATTATTTTTGAAAAGCATTAGAAATGCGCAACCGGTAAAACTTAAAACCAAAACTTAATACTAACCAATACTATTACTAATTATCACTTATTTCTAATTAAACTATTTTTCACTGTGAACAATTTGTCAGCATTTTCTATTCCGTTTACCAATATATATATATATATATAAGTGGTTACACAACAGTTAGTTCACCATACCGAGAACAATTGTTTCACCTTCGCGGATCTTCAGCTCGGGATGTATATGGTTATAGGAACAGGAAGGACAACCGTACAACCCCCGCACGCAGTCTACTATTGCCTGTGTGAAGTGACCGAGTTTCTGCGCATGCGCGTTCGTACGGTTGTCTTTCCTGTTGTGTAAACACTTCTACCTAACTCGTCCCTTGGACTGAGTGCTCTACCACTACGGATATTACCTTCCAGTGTTCCACCAGTATATATATATATATATATATATATATATATATATATATATATATTAAGACAGGGGGGAAGAAAAAAATGGCTTCACTTGTGCTTTCAACAAAATTATTTTCTTCACAAAACCCCAAAAGAATTTTTTTTCTTGAAAATTTTTTTTTTTATAAATTAAGTTGTTGGTTGTTGGTTAGGTCTTAGGAGGTCTTGGTTAACGTAGGAGGTATTGTTTCGTTTTTAGAAAGACCTTTCACGCTGAGGTGCGCTTGTCAAACTGATGTGTATGTGGTGTGTTGTTCTATATATAGGGATTTAACATGTCTGTGGTGTCGTGGGGTTTTTTTTTTTTTTTTCTCTCCCCCTTTAATAAGTGTAGGGGTGTAGGTGTGTTGAAAAAATGTTAATAGCAGTAATGAGTTGAGACAGTGAGTAGGGTTGGGTGGGGAGAAATGTAGCAAGTGCGGCCTGCCCCGGTCATTCTCGAAAAATTCCTTTATTCAGGGGAAAAAGCTTTTAGTATTCCTTTGTATCGAAAATGGCCATAGGAAAACCGCAGACATGTTAAATCCCTATATATAGAACAACACGCCACATACACATCAGTTTCACAAGCGCACCTCAGCGTGAAAGGTCTTTCTAAAAACGAAACAATACCTCCTACGTTAACTAAGAACTCCTAAGACCTAACCAACAACCAACAACTTAATTTATAAAAAAATTTTTTAAGAAAAAAAAAAAAATTTTTTTTCTAATCCGGAAAAAAATTCTTTTGGGATTTTGTGAAGAAAATAAATTTGTTGAAAGCACAAGTGAAGCCATTTTTTTCTTCCCCCTGTCTTAATATACCTAACTGTACCAACGATTACACACATTTTCCAATATATATATATATATATATATATATAAATGTAAGTATGCATGTATACGTACATACATATATGTATACAGACGTACAGTAGCTCGATATGCAAATTAGGCTGCTCAGCCGTTAATTTTCATAAGGAAAGTATATACTTTCGGACGTTCAACCATCTGGCAGAAAGGTATACGGTGCTGACGATAGCTAATAAGCTTGAAACTAGTACATCGTTCCTGTGTCAGTGTTGAACAAAATGGTGACGTGGTTGCCTAAACACTGTACGGTGTAATCAGGCTGTTTGTTTGTTTACAAACGAACAAACCGAGTATAATAAATGTTCGGTAAACTGATACGTGCATATATATATGTGTGCCTGTATGTATATATATACATGCTACTGTACGTCTGTATACATATATGTATGTACGTATACATACATACTTACATTTAAGTAAGTGCCGTACTAAGAGTGAGAAATGAAATTTCGTTTCATTCTATTCCATTTATATATATATATATATATATATATATATATATATATATATATATATATATATATATATATATATAAGTATGTATGTATACGTACATACATATTTGTATACAGACGTACAGTAGTATGTATATATATACATACATGCACACACACATATATATATATATATATATATATATATATATATATATATATATATATATATATATGTACGTATGGGTTTACCGAACATTTATTATAATGTTCTGTTTGTTTGTTTGTAAACAACCAGACAGCCCGAATTACGCCGTACAGTGTTTAGGCAACCATCGTCATCTTTTTGTTCAACACTGACACAGGAACGATGTACTAGTTTCAAGCTTATTACCTATCGTCAGCACCGTATACCTTCCTGCCAGATGATTTACGTATCAGCTTTACTAAGAGTGAGAAAGGAAATTTCTTTTCATTCTTTCCCGTAATGGCTCTCCCCTCACAAAGATATATATATATATATATATATATATATATATATATATATATATATATATATATATATATATATATATATATATATATATAAGACAGGGGGGAAGAAAAAAATGTCTTCACTTGTGCTTTCAACAAATTTATTTTCTTCACAAAATCCAAAAAGAATTTTTTTCCGGATTAGAAAAACTTGTTTTAAAAGAAATTTTTTCAACTTAATTTATATAAAAAAATATCTTTTAAAAAAATTTTTATAATCCGGAAAAAAATTATTTTTGGATTTTGTGAAGAAATTAAATTTGTTGAAAGCACAAGTGAAGCCATTTTTTTCTTCCCCCTGTCTTAATATACCTAACTGTACCAATATATATATATATATATATATATATATATATATATATATATATATAAGAGTAATAATAATAAATTTGAAGACAAAAATCCAAAGATGGCTCGATAAGGATAAATATATATCAAATATATAAGAACCGTAGAGCAAATATTTATTAAAATAACAGATTAAAGTTTAAGCAAAGAATCGCTGCTTTCACCCTTAACGGGATCTTCTGAAACTAACAAAGTCAATCTGTAAACGCAGAACTGGATATTTCAAAAAACGTTGAAACCGGAGGAAGACAGGAAGACGATACTTTGGTTCGTGGAAACGTTCGCTGGCAAAGAACGGGAAAAAACGAATATAATACGTCATTAATAGGAGTGGTGAAAAACAATTACGCGCAAAGACAGAACCACGTTTATGGTATAAAAGAGGTCGTAGACTAATGTTCTCTTAGGTGGTGCATAGAGACGTTCTCTGGCAATGAACGAAAAAACGAAGATAATACGTCATATGTGGAGCGTGGAGAACAATAGCTCGCAAAGACAAACCCACGTAAATGGTATAGCAAAAGTCGTAGACTAAAATTCTATCTAGGAGACCAAATGAATCTCCGCCTCAGAGTTAAGAACAAAGTAAATAAATACAATACAGAAGTAATAGAAATAAATAAATACATACACGCAAACAAATACGTACATACACAAGCATACGCAAAAACTTACCATAGGTATACAAAACCCCGCACATATAAATATGTGTGTGTGTGTGTTTGCGAGTATACAAATAAATAAATAATTATATAAACGTATATAAATAAATAAATACGTATATAACAAGCGCACACACATACCTACATATAAATACACGAATGTTCGGAGACGTAAGTCAACCAAAACATGAAGTACACACCCACCAAACTTACGAACCTGCATACTCACACAGACGCAAAACTCCCGTATACACATAGCCAAACCATATGTACCAGAATATATAAAATTATACGCCATAACAATCAAATATACGTACGAGAAGGTATACGTACCTTCACAAAACATACGGGTAAAATATACTTACCTATGCAAATAAGTAAAGGTATAAACAAAACATATACTTAGCTCCCACATCAAGACGTAAAATATCCACGTATAGATCGTCCTATCCGTCAGGGTATAACGTGGGGCTGTAATACAGGAAAGTTTTGTGCAATTTATGTTTACAAGCCGAAATTGCCTCAGATTTTTTATTTAAGATGTGGTCTGTGGCGTAGAGTATTTCCAGGGCCTCAGCGGTGCAGAGGTCACATGGTCTTTTATTTCCGTTATACGATCTAGCCCTAGCTAGGATATCCCAGTGTAACTTATATTGGGTGTGGTTGTCTTTTAGACTCCAGATATAAGCTGAAAGTGACGTCATATTCCTTCTTAGAGGGTAACGAAAAGAATGGGTGTGCATGTAAAGACGCTGCTTGAAACTATTGGCGGTTAACCCTATGTAGGCCCTACGGGACGTGGGTGTTACAACCTTACATTTGTAGACAATGTTGCTAGAGAGGCATTTCCCGGATAGGGGGCAATCAGCCCGATTCCTACAATTACAGTTAGTACTAACTACAGGGTTGCACGTGTTCCTACGGCTAGGTAGTTTAGCTAAATTTGAAGCTGTGATGTTATGTGCAAGGTTAGGAGTCGTAGAGTAAGAAATTTTAATAGTATTTCTATTAAAAATTTTACTATATTTATGTGTAGGGGGAAAATGCTTCGTAATAAGGGAAAGAAAGATCTTAGCTAATGGTGTGGCCACCTCCATATTATATGGTGGGTTATACCAAAAAATGCGACGGGGTATATTACTTCTAGGTCTATTTATTTTCGTACTCTGTATATGCTACCTTATCGACAAATCCACTTCGAGCAAGAGCCTCATTGTAATAAGTGGAATGGTCGTTGAAAATACGCTCGTTGGTGGAAAGACGGGAAAGCCTCAACGAAACGTTTCGTACCAGGTTCTTGGTTATGCTGGCAGGATGGTTGGAATGCTTACTTATGTAATTAAGCGTATCATTCGGCTTTCTATACGGGTAATACAACCCATTCAATAAATTGAGGGTAACGTCGAGGTAATTAACGACCGAGAGATTGGCCTCAACCTGTATAGAGAGGTTGAAGCCTTTAAAGAAGGCTGTGAGTTCTTTTCTGAACCTGTCGCAAGCACGAGGTCCGCACTTAGTCATGGTCAAAAGACCATCATCACGGTACAAGCCACCGCCCGTGTTGGGGAATTCGTCCTTGATAGAGAAAAGAAGGAAAAGGCCAATAAGATCAGTAACCTCCGCAGAATCACTGGCGCCCATACTCACGTCGAATGGGGTACTATTGGATTTTTTAATCCAAATAGAGTCGTCGAAATTAATCACCGACTTTCGGGCATTGAGGATGACATCAACTTCGAAATCCTTAACCACTGTGAGTGTTTTAGCGAAATTGATAGCTCTAAGGATAAGTGGTAAAGTGATGGAGGAGTAGTAATTGTTGATGTCGAATTGGATAAAACGGCAATGTTCCTTGTTACATATGCCGTTGAACCAATTAATCCCCGCGAAAAAATTGTTCCACAGTGCAAGAGGGGCCAAACTTCTAATTTCAGGTATAATTCTATCAAGAATCGTTTTACTAAGTCTACCTAAATCGGACTTCGTAGGGTTAATAAGCCGAATAGAGGGGTTTTTCGGAAAATTGGATTTGTGATCCTTCAGGGTAAAGTGGGGAGAAATAGGGTCCAGAGGTTCGGTCCGGTCCAGGATGTTGAGATCAGATGTGATTTTAAACCCAGCATCGTTGATTTCATTGATGAAAGCAACGATTAGTTTTACGGTAATCCTTAGTTACAGCATTATGTAGTAGTTGATGATAAGTACTGCGCTCCACTTGATATAGTTAGCCAGTTTTGTCGGAATGGACGTGCACGGCATTAGAATCCTTAATAGAACGAATTCTATTCTCCAGGTCTTGCTGGAAGGAATTGCTGCTATTCCGAAATTTGATACTCCGAATGAGTTCCAAGTCATCATTTTCGAAGGGTAGCAATGCTGGATTCCACGGCGGGTTATTATAGGTTTTAAATCCAAATTTATCCTGTTTGTTGTCTGCTTTTCGCGGATTATCGAAATAAAAGTCACGACAACGCAACCTTTTAATGAACGCGTCTGTTTTCTGTATCAGGAGTTTTAGGTATGTTTTCCTGCTTGGTACGGGTATGTTCTTTGTAGAAATATTCAGATGTTGTTTCTGCATGATGAATATAAGTCAGTAGAGTGCTCAACCGAGGGAGCCAAATAGTAATAATAATAAATTTGAAGACTAAAATCCAAAGAGGGCTCGATAAGGATAAATAAATATCAAATATATAAGAACCGTATCGTCTTCCTGTCTTCCTCCGGTTGCAACGTTTTTTGAAATATCCAGTTCTGCGTCTACAGATTGACTTTGTTAGTTTCAGAAGATCCCGTTAAGGGTGAAAGCAGCGATTCTTTGCTTAAACTTTAATCTGTTATTTTAATAAATATATATATATATATATAAATTAATAAAATAATGAATAAACAAAGAAACAGTTCCTTATATTAAAAAAATTCATCATTTTACGATCGTTTCTAGGATATATATGTGTTAGAGTTGGTATGCATATTCTATAGATCTATGTACAATATTTATACAAACTATCAGAGGGAATATACATACCTACACATATATATGCTGTCTTCAGAAATAATGATATTTGTTTATTGAAAAAAAAAAGATTCAATACAATAGGTCTGTTTGGGAACAGGTTTTGAATTTACCAATAGAGAGATAGTGAGGGTCAAGATAGTAATATAGTAGTAGAAGAACCTTAAATTATGGGTAGAGGAAGGTAGATTTCAGTTTTGGATGGAAAAGAATATTATACCTAAAAAATTCTTTAATATCCTAGAGAAAAACTTCCTGCCAAACCACAAATACCATCAAATCTTAAATAGATCAACGGTTAAATTCTCCTACTCAACAACCAAAAACATAAAACAAAATATAAGTGCCTATAATGCATATAAATGTAAAAAAAACCATGAGTATACCACCAGTACATCAAACTAACCATAATATCTCCTCAGATACAGGATTCACGAAAAGTTGTAACTGTAGAAATAAGGCAAACTGTCCATTAAAAGGAAATTGCCTTGTTAATAATATAGTATATAAATGTAAAGTTAACACTACGGACTCAATTTATTCATATATAGGAGCTACCTCTAACAAATTTAAGGTAAGATTTAATACCCACAAACATAGTTTTAAAAATGCCGCACTAGCTAATACAACATCTCTAGCTGAAATAATTAATAGTTATAGAAAGAGGAATATAGATTATGACCTGACCTGGAGTGTGCTCAAAAGGGCCACCCCTTATCAAAATAGTAGATATGAATGTAGATTATGTTCCCAAGAACGTTTTGAAATAATGAAATCTAAGGATATCCTATTAAATAAGCGACAGGAATTAATAATATCGTGTAATCATAAACTGAGAAAAACCTTTAAATATTATAAACCTAATTAATATACACTTTAGAAATTAATATATAAACTATTTTTAATTTAGTTAACCTATAATTAATATTCTACTACTGATGAACTACATAATTTTGCTTTCCTTCTTACAACTATCATTTCCTAAAACTGATACCATTAAGTAAACATATATAATTGTTTCTACTTTAGGCACAAGGCCAGCAATTACCCAGTGCATTACTGGTACTTTATTTTATCGACCCCGTAAGGATGAGAGGCAAACTCAACCTCGGCGGGATTTGAACTCAGATCGTAAAGGGACGTAACTATGCTGGAAAGCATGGCGTCCGACCCTCTACCGATACTACCAATCCACCGCCCTTTAACTTCAGGTTATGACTCTATGTTCCTTGAAAACTATATATATTTATTATTTCTCACTAATAAATTTAATTCCCCCCCCCAATAATTATATGTATATGTAAGTGTGTATGTGTGTATATATATATATGTATGTATGTATATATGCATGTATATGTATATATATATATATATATATATATATATATATATATATATATATATATATATATATGTATATATATATATATATATAAGTATATATATATATTATTTTTATATTATTTTAATTTCCCCTCACCTTTAACAGCACTTTTCAACTGCATCTAACTCTTATTTATCATATCTATATGTATTAGTATAATTTTATCAATATAAATATACCCATCAATTAAATAAATTTATATTCTTTTCTTAGATGTATTTTTTTCACTAACACTCTTATCGTAAAACTTTAGTCACCTTAGATATTTGTATTGGCATTACTATTTTATAACAGCAACTGCTTGTATACCTTTTACTGACCACCTGACCTATTTTCACCCCTAAAATAAGCTTCAATTACTACTATTTTACCATTTGGCAAATTATTAACTTTCTATTGGTTAATTCTAAACCTCTTACCAAACAGACAGAATATATTAGATCTTTGTTGGTTTTATTCAATGAACAAATACAATTATTTCTGAGGTCAGCATAAGACCTATTTCTTCCCTAAAATAATCCTTCATTCATAATATTCTTTTCCATCCCAAACTGAAATCTACCTTCCTCTACCCATAATTTAAGGTTCTTCTACTACGATATTACTATCTTGACCATCACTATCTCTCTATTGGTCAATTCAAAACCTGTTCCCAAACAGACCTATAATATTGAATCTTTGTTTTTTTCAATAAACAAATATCATTATTTCTGAAGACAGCATATATATGTGTAGGTATCTATATTCCCTCTGATAGTTTGTATAAATATTGTACATAGATCTATAGAATATGCATACCAACTCTAACACATATATATCCTAGAAACGATCGTAAAATGATGAATTTTTTTAATATAAGGAACTGTTTCTTTGTTTATTCATTATTTTATTAATTTATCTTGACTCTGTTTTCCGTTTATTTTTCACCGAAAGTAGTTTTTGAATGCATTTTCTCTTTTCATGATATCCGGATTACATTGAGTTCTTCATACGGATTGGACACTACCGTAAACTTTTGGTAGATTTATCTATATATATATATATATATAAATATAAGTATGTATGTATACGTACATACATATATGTATACAGACGTACAGTAGTATGTATATATATACATACATGCACACATATATATATATATATATGTACGTATGGGTTTACCGAACATTTATTATAATGTTCGGTTTGTTTGTTTGTAAAGAAGCAGACAGCCCGAATTACGCCATACAGTGTTCAGGCAACCATCGTCATCAATTTGTTCACTGACACAGGAACGATGTACTAGTTTCAAGCTTATTACCTATCGTCAGCACCGTATACCTTCCTGCCAGATGATTTACGTATCAGCTTTACTAAGAGTGAGAAATGAAATTTCGATTCATTCTTTTCCGTAATGGCTCTCCCCTCACAAAGATATATATATATATATATATATATATATATATATATATATATATATATATATATATATATAAGACAGGGGGGAAGAAAAAAATGGCTTCACTTGTGCTTTCAACAAATTTATTTTCTTCACAAAATCCAAAAATAATTTTTTTCCGGATTAGAAAAAATTTTTTTTAAAGAAATTTTTTATATAAATTAAGTTGTTGAAAAGATTTCTTTTAAAAAAATTTTTTCTAATCCGGAAAAAAATTCTTTTTGGATTTTGTGAAGAAAATAAATTTGTTGAAAGCACAAGTGAAGCCACTTTTTTCTTCCCCCCTGTCTTAATATACCTAACTGTACCAAGGATTAAACACATTTTCCAATATATATATATATATATATATATATATATATATATATGTGTGTGTGTATGTGTGTGTGTGTGTGTGTGTAGACATCATTTCACGCGTCTCCAATCAGTTCAACTGAAAAAAGATAGATATATTAGCAGAAATATATGATTGAGAAAACAAAGCTCTTAAATTTTATTCTTTACACCATATTTCATCTGAAAGAGTAACATTCGTTTTCTGATGGAAGGAATTAAATAAGATGTATATACCTCTGTAGAAGGTATATATATATAATAATTATTATTGTTTATTCTTCAACCTTTAAATGTAAACATACCGTTAGTCCCTCGACCCCCTAAAGACCCATTAATAAGTGTAAATAGATATCGAGACCTCTATTAACAGTTTAAATCTGCCTTTGCACCTATATATTCACATATCTGAAGAGATGTCAAATAAAGCATCGGGTCCCGTCATCTTGATTGTACCCTAACCTGATATCGAAACAATTGTAATATGCCAATAAAGTTTGTACTCATGCTGCAACACTGACTTCGATTCTTTTCAATCTACACTCTGCAAATTACAGCCGTAACCCTGGAATACATCCTAAACGAGACGAACCCCGTAACAGCATTGAGTCCTTCGAACGGCGCGTAACTGTAGTTACACACCTAACTATCACATACATACACAGACATATATTTACATATAAACACGTATGGGCAACCTGCGGCCCGCGAAGCTTTCTGAATGGCTCGCCTAAGTCACCTAAGTGAAATCTTTCTGATTTTTTTACCCCAACTTTTCAGTGGTAATTTATCTTTCTATAATTTTTACGATTGAGGAAAACAACGTGTACGAGGAAAACAATGTGGCCACGAATGTAAATTACCGCTTGTGGCCCGCCTGATGATGAGCCATATCTCATGCGGCTCGCTTCTCGAAAACGGTTGCCCATGCTTGGTATATATAGATGCATATATATACGTTGGGTAGCACCTGTGTGTGTGTTTGTCTCATAAGATAGTGTTTCGATTTTGAAAAATGTTCGATAAAGTATTTTAGGAGGTGATCAAATTGTTTGATAATCGAAGCAACATTTTGATTTCTATTTTAATTTACACTCAAGAAGTGAAACACGGAGTACCGAGCCAGAAATCCAGAAAACCTGGGTAGTGTCACCTATAATGAGGAATACAGTGAATTACCAGGACTTCACTGACCGCTTCCTTACCGAGCCGGTCACTTTCGAGACCGCTGGTATTCTCGGTTAGCCAGGACTGTCGTTTTTCTCCATAAAATGCATGAGAATGGAAGCCCTGTGAGATAGAGTGAATGATGTAGCCTGCGTTGCTGGTTGTTTTCTGCAACAATACCTTCGCCATGTTTTTTTCTGCGAATTACAGCTGGGATACAGTGATTACTCTTCGGTCTCAAATAATCGTACCCAGCCCATATGCTTATTAATTTTTCAGATCTTTTCCAACACCCCCTCTTTTATTCCAACCCAACCGCTTATCAGATTTTGCTAATCTCTCTCAGGTAAAATTTTATATTAAGTGGTAGCATTCCTCTGATAATTTTATTTAGTCATCGAAAACCATTATATATGACAAAAAAAGAACATCACAAGAAATCCCATACGTTATAAAATAAATCGGATGGTCTCAATATGTAAACTAACCAACTAATTCTTCTGTCTAAAAATATCAAGGGAGACAACATAGAAAAAGTACCCCCCCCCCTCGTATTATTTGGTACCCGAGAGCCGAGAGTAAGTGGCTCATTATGATTTATTCAAAGTATATCATTTAAAGAATTAAACATAAAAACAAACATATTCAATATAGAAAATCTCACAATACCATGAAAAACCATGGAACTTGTATAAAGATTATTGAACAGTATCAAATTAAAAACAAAACACTATCAGAGGAAACAAAAAAGGGAGATTGAAAAGGGATCAAGTAGCGAAAGAAAGGGAGTGGGAGAATAACAGACAGTACACCCCAGTCTGAGCAGTGCCTTAGCCATGCCCCGTGGTCAAAATGGAAAAGACATTACCGCAGAGAATGACCAGAGATACCCACTGCACCAACCACCATACCTCACGAGGTTCCCTCCTTAATCGGGCTGCCGTCAGTTTCAATTAAAATATAAATTAATTTTAAAGAAGAGAATACAGATATATCTCTGTATTTTAATTGAAACAGATGGTGACCTGCTTGAGGGGGGATTCTTGTGAGGTGGTGTGGCTGGTGCAGCAGGTGTCTCTATATCTCTGTATCACATACACACCCACTCTCTTGTTCCCCGTATCTATCTATCCTTTTCTGGAGGAAGTTGACTGTGAAACCAATCCCGTCGAGGGTAGCTTCTCCTTTCACCCTTACGGGGTCTATAAAACAAAGTACCAGTAACGCACTAAGGTAGATTTATTTGACTACCCCTCCCACCAAAACTATTGTCGTTGTCCCTAAATCAGAAACAGTTATTACATATGACTGTGAGACGGGTTTTATTATAAAAATTTACCTTAAGTTCAATTACAATAACTTTTTTTAATAAAATTTACGAAACTATTTAGGCGAGGAGGGACACAAGTAAACCCTGTTGTAGCATGTAATTGAGTGAGTATATCTTGTCACTTTTTAGTTGACTGCTTTTCTTTCGTAAATCGTATTTATGATTTAAACTGTATATAGGAAGATGGGCAGGAAAGTTCACAGGCTGACCATGAAGGAGTGATGCTAGAGCTGTGAAATTTTGCATGCATTAATTTCAACACTTATTAATAACTGAATTGTTTCTTTTCCAGAGACTATGTTGAAAAATAAACCTCATTTGATCATTCCATGAGAGTATTTTAGTCTATGAACTTTACAGCCGACCCTCATATGTACCTAAATATTTCTATAGTAAAAATACCAAAAGTGAAAAAAAATATATATAGTGCAACACTTCAACGAAAACATATATACACATATATGTTTGTGTGTGTAGAGAGACAGAACTTACCACTAAATACAAAATATGTTTGAGTAGCATTCAGCGTGTAATAAAATCACACAGTTTTGATATGTAATGTATAAACATGTTTGAAGAGATGTGAATTTCCCATACATTAATTACAATTAATTTTAGTCCTCGACCTTTCAGTAAATGTCTTTGAATTCTTCTGACGCCAAACGTTAAACTATTTGATAATCAAGAACAATAACTGAGAATGACAACTATTATCCGTTGCTGAGTTGTTTCCCATGTGTGTGTGTGTGTCTACGTGTGTTTATATATGTATACCTGTATACATACATGCTGATGGCTACAACTAGATTTCGAGTAATACCATCGCTTGATACTTCAGCATAAACATCACAGACGTAGCTTTTTAGTCCTACAAGGGACTTGCCTATGGTCAAGAAGGCATTACATCGCAAACATGTCACATATCAAGCGATGCATGTGCTTGAAGCTTTTTTAAGTGATGAAAGGTTTTGCAGGGGTCAAATCCCACTCTCTGAACATCGAATGTATTTAACCAAAACGTAGAATTGGTCTACATCATTGGGTACAAACGAAGTCACAAACTTTATAACAGTGTGAACTTCTAGAGAGATGTCTTAATGAAGGGCAGGAATGTGACCAGTGTAACACCCACTCTACCTCACGGGGCTCCTTCCTCAAGTGTGCTGCTGTCTTTCCAATAGTGTACACATAGCATCTATACAGTATATATATATATGTATAGTTTATATAGGTTGAGCAGACCCCTATATAGTATCAAAGACATTACACATCTCTAGTGTTGGTGATCTACACCAGACATGTCAAACATGTGGCCTACGGCCCTTTACAAGCACACCTGAGGCCCGCACAAATGTTTTTACAGCAGGAGCATGTTTTATCTTCGTAATATAAAGTAAAGAAAAATTAGTTGTAATATGCGCAATTAGTTGTCGTGTGCGGCCCTCAGACAGCACATATGTGACCCATGTGGTCCTCGGGCACCCTCAGTTTGACATGCCTGATCTACACCATAAACGCACCCAGTACATGCTTTAATGTGGGTGTGATAGGAAGCGTTTCTAATCACAGAGAGCTTACCAAAGAAAGGTTTTGAGGACCCTGCAGTTGTGTCAAGGGCATGGCAACCTCCGTAGTGTTGGGGTCTACATAAATGCACCCAGTGTGTGATGTAAAGTTGGTAGTGATAGGGAGGGTACCCAGCCATAGAAAACTCGCCAAACAAAAGGTTGGGAGGACGGTTCAGTTGTGTTGAAGACATGACACTATCTTTAGTAATGGTGCCACAATACAATACACTCAGTAGAATGTGGGGCAATATGTAAACGAGATGTGGACCACCCACTCCATTCTGGTTTGTGAAGACCTGACCAATCCTTGCTAGCAGGGAATGTGGATGTTAAATGATGATGATGAGCTGTGACGTTACTGGTACCAAGCTGATTCAGACTTTACATTGCACGATATATATATATTTATTACTTTAAATCGAGATAGACAAACCATATTGTTTTAAATTAGTATTTTTCAACCTAGCTAACTTTGTCATTTGCAATTCGAACACATGTATACTTGTATCGGTGTTCATCTCTCTCATATATTCAATTGTATTCCACGGCTCGAAAAGATTCCCTTCCTTGAGCTATTTAATTGTAAAAGACTATCTTGAGTTTCTAACTCAATATCTGTATATATATAAAATTAAGTATGTGTGTGTGTCTGTGTATTACCTATAGGGGCCTACATCTTACGACCGATTTTCATGAAACTTTACAGGCTCATAGATTAGTCACCGGGGAGTGTTTTCTATATATCAGCGTGTCGTTTTTTTTTTTATTCCGGAGTCATTCTGCAGATAAAAATCTATAGGGGGTCACCTTTTTTTAGGTATCGAAAAATAAGATTTTTGGCTCTAGTTCCCACATTTTGCCACTGATTTCGTTCAAATTTTAAAGCAAAATAGAATTTATCTTTGCACATCCTGTAATGGCTTTATATTTTGTTGTTCAGAGACGGCGTGGCAGCCGCTTAAATATTTAAAAAATACCACTTTTAGACTCAAATGTTCACTTTTTCGGCTGTAGCTCCCACATTTTTCAACTGATTTCGTTCAAATTCGAAACTTCGGCTCCACTTCACATATAAATCAATTTATTTGGTTCAACTTTTATACTACGATAGAACCTATCATTGCACATCTTATATTAGCTTTACACTCTGCATTTTTTGTTCAGGGACGGCGACCTATCATTAGCTCCCACATTTTTCAACCGATTTCGTAATCAAGAGGAAGAGTACCAATTATATAAACCTTTTCTAGTCAAAGGAAGGATCTATAGAAGTGGTTGATAGCTTCTACTACCTAGGTGACATAATTAGCAGAGGAGGAGGGGCTGTGAGAGTATAATAGCTGGAATAAGGATAAGATGGAAGAAATTTAGAGAACTACCCCCACTGTTGACAACAAAAGGTTTCTCCCTAAGTACAAGAAGAAGGCTGGTGTGGAGTGCAGTGCTACATGGTAGTGAAATATGGGCTGTGACTGCAGGGGACATGTGGTGCTACATTGTAATGAAACATGGGCTGTAACTGCAGGGGACATGGGGTGCTACATGGTAGTGAAACATGAACTGTGACTGCAGGGCACATGTGGTGCTACATGGTAGTGAAACATGGGCTGTGACTGATGGGGACATGTGGTGCTACATGGTAGTGAAACATGGGCTGTGACTGATGGGGACATGTGGTGCTACATGGTAGTGAAACATGGGCTGTGACTGATGGGGACATGTGGTGCTACATGGTAGTGAAACATGGGTTGTGGCTGATGGGGACATGTGGCGCTACATGGTAGTGAAATATGGACTGTAACTGCAGTGCACATGTGGTGCTACATGGTAGTGAAACATGGGCTGTGACTGCAGGGGACATGTGGTGCTACATGGTAGTGAAATATGGGCTGTGACTGCAGTGCACATGTGGTGCTACATGGTAGTGAAATATGGGCTGTGACTGCAGGGGACATGTGGTGCTACATGGTAGTGAAACATGGGCTGTGACTGCAGGGGACATGTGGTGCTACATGGTAGTGAAACATGGGCTGTGACTGCAGGGGACATGGATGCTACATGGTAGTGAAACATGGGCTGTGACTGCAGGGGACATGGATGCTACATGGTAGTGAAACATGGGCTGTGACTTCAGGGCACATGTGGTGCTTCATGGGCTGTGACTGCAAGGGACATGGGGTGCTACATGGTAGTGAAACATGGGCTGTGATTGCAGGGAACATGTGGTGCTACATGGTAGTGAAACATGGGATGTGACTGCAGGGGACATGTGGTGCTACATGGTAGTGAAACATGGGCTGTGATTGCAGGGGACATGTGGTGCTACATGGGATGTGACTGCAAGGGACATGTGGGGCTACATGGTAGTGAAACATGGGCTGTGATTGCAGGGGACATGTGGGGCTATATGGTAGTGAAACATGGGCTGTGATTGCAGGGGACATGTGGTGCTACATGGTAGTGAAACATGGGATGTGACTGCTGGGGACATGTGTAGACCAGAGAGAAATGAAGCAACCATGTTTTGTTTGATGTGGAATGTAAGTGTAACAGAAAGGTAGATATTGGACAAGGTGAGTGATAAGTTGGGTTTAAGAGGAATCTGAGGTGGTGTGGAGGAGAGAAGACTGTGTTGGTATGGACATGTGTGTCTATATCTAAAAATAGTTATTTCAAAGTATCCCTGCCCTTTAAAATCCCTTGGCCAATGACGTCCATCCTCAAAATCACCAACTTTCCCAACCACCAGAAAACATAGGAATGAGACAGTTCCAACCCAGTAGAAACCTTTTCTCTATTAAACATTTATATATATAAATACCCCCTTTGGTCCCGAATGACCATGGGATTTGTACCTAGAAAGCTCCCCTCTGAGGCACAAGTCTGGGCAAGGTTGTTTGTGGAAGACCAGCAGTCCCCCATATATACCAGTCACCCCTCTACATCACTGATGTTGTCCAAGGGAAAGGCAATGGCTGATACAGCTTACTCTCTATATACACCCTATACTCTATATACACTCTATACTCTCTATATACACACTATATACTCAATATATACACTATATACTCTGTATATACACTGTATACATATCATATATACTCTATATATGATGTTGTCCAAGGGAAAGGCAATGTCTGATACAGCTTGGCACTAGTGACATTGAAACTCATTTCTACAGCTGAGTGAATTGGAGCAATATGAAATAAAGTGTCTTGCTCAAGGACACAATGTAAATCCCAGTTTGAGAATTGAACTCACAACCTTATGATTGTAAGCCCAACACTCTAACCAGTAAGCCATGTACCTTATATATATGTTGGATATGTAGAAAAGGAGTTGGCATAAATTCTATAGAATGTACACAATGGAGATCTTGGGAACACAAGAGATGTAGTGGAATAGCAGGCAAACTAACAGGTAGGGACAACTACATATGCAGTAGATGTACAGGGACATTTGACAGTAGAAGTCGCAGTGATGGACATATCTTTCAAGTACAGGTAGGTTCTATAGAGGTGGGTGACAGCTTCCGGTACCTAGGTGATCAGATTAGCAAGGGAGGAGGGTGCTCCGAGGCCATAGTAGCTAGAATAAGGATGGGTTGGAAAAAGTTTAGGGAGCTGCTTCCTCTGTTGATAAAGAAGGGTTTCTCCCTATGAAGGTTGGTTATATGATGCCTGTGTGAGATGCACAATGCTGGTTCTTAACATTCTCAGTTCAAATCCTGCCAAGGTCAAATAATTATTTCAACATTCTAGTGTTGATAAAATATATTACCAGTCATATATTGGGGTTGTTTAATCAACTTTGTCCCTCCCCTGAATCTGCTGCTCTTGAGCCTAACTTACAAATCAATAGAGATTTAACTAGTTTTAGCAAATAATATTTGTTGCTTCATATTTCTTGAAACATTTCTTATAATTTACTGTGACTAACAACAATCAGTAAACTATACCATCACTACCCCCAATGATACAAACCTGGACAGTGTGGGAGAATTCTCTCTGATATGGAGAACTAGATACCAGCTACCTTGTGGTCCCAGGAGAAGACAGAATGGTGAAAGGGGTTACTCTGGGGGACAGCAAGTGAGATGTGTTGAAATAGCTTTTAAAACTTGTGGATGGCCAACTCCACCCTGATAACAGTTAGTAGGGAGGTAGTTTATGGACCAAGTCTGACAATTGTGTCCACCACTATAGTTTAACAAGACACTCCTGTGTGAGGCTAACTCCATCCTGATAACAGTTAGTAGGGAGGTGGTATAGGGACCAAGTCTGACAATTGTCTCCACCACTATAGTTTAACTAGACACTCCTGTGTGTGGCTAACTCCACCCTGATAGCAGTTATTAGGGAGGTAGTTTAGGGACCAAGTCTGACAATTGTCTCCACCACTATAGTTTAACAAGACACTCCTGTGTGTGGCTAACTCCACCCTGATAGCAGTTAGTAAGGAGGTGGTATAGGGACCAAGTCTGACAATTGTCCCCACCACTATAGTTTAACAAGACACTCCTGCGGGTGGCTAACTCCACCCTGATAGCAGTTAGTAAGGAGGTGGTATAGGGACCAAGTCTGACAATTGTCTCCACCACTATAGTTTAACAACTCACTCCTGTGTGTGGCTAACTCCACCCTGATAACAGTTAGTAGGAAGGTGGTATAGGGACCAAGTCTGACAATTGTCTTCACTACTATAGTTTAACAAGACACTCCTGTGTGTGGCTAACTCCACCTTGATAACAGTTAGTAGGGAGGTGGTATAGAGACCAAGTCTGACAATTGTCTCCAACACTATAGTTTAACAAGACACTCCTGTGTGTGGCTAACTCCACCCTGATAACAGTTAGTAAGGAGGTGGTATAGGGACCAAGTCTGACAATTGTCACCACCACTATAGTTTAACAAGACACTCCTGTGTGGCTAACTCTACCCTGATAACAGTATGTAGGGACCAAGTCTGACAATTGTCACCACCACTCTAGTTTAACAAGACACTCCTGTGTGTGGCTAACTCCACCCTGATAACAGTTAGTAAGGGGGTGGTATAGGGACCAAGTCTGACAATAGTCTCCACCACTATAGTTTAACAAGACACTCCTGTGGGTGGCTAACTCCACCCTGATAACAATTAGTAGGGAGCTGGTATAGGGACCAAGAATGCCAGAAATCTCCATTACTACAAGTTCAACAACTAACAACTAATACTTCAACAGTTTGTGATCTTTTGTGACAGTTTTAATTTTTCTTGTTACTTTCGGGAAACAATGATACCACCAAAGTTAGTGGCCCTATAACCAGAATATTGTAAAATTTCTAAATTTCAGTTGTAAAATATACGAAGAGTGATAGAATTTCAATGATTTTAAACAATATTGAAGTGTTTGTGTTTGATGTATTAAAACTACTTACAAGGTGATATCATTACATATGGTGTTAATAACAGAGATTTAGCTGGGTGTTAGATGTATTAAACCTACTAACAAGATGATATCATTACATATGGTGTTAATAACAGAGATTTAGATGGGTGTTAGATGTATTAAAACTACTAAAAAAATGATATCATTACATATGGTGTTAATAACAGAGATTTAGATGGGTGTTAGATGTATTAAAACTACTTACAAGATGATATCATTACATATGGTGTTAATAACAGAGATTTAGATGGGTGTTAGATGTATTAAAACTACTTACAAGATGATATTACATATGGTGTTAATAGCAGAGATTTAGCTGTGTGTTAGATGTATTAAAACTACTTACAAGATGATATCATTATATATGGTGTTAATAACAGAGATTTAGATGGATGTTAGATGTATTAAAACTACTAACAAGCTGATATCATTAAATATGATGTTAATAACAGAGATTTTGATGGGTGTTAGATGTATTAAAACTACTTACAAGGTGATATCATTACATATGGTGTTAATAACAGAGATTTAGATGGCAAAATAAAAAAAAAGTTTGAAGTTACAGACTTGATAAATTCCTTGAATATAATTCTTTTATTAACAACAAATAGAATGAAATTTAGGACATAAATACAATTTATAAAATTAATTATGAAAAATTAATAAATTATTTACAAAACAATGAAATCAATAAAAAAAAGTGAGTCAAAAAGAAAATGTTGTATAACAGAGAATGTTGATTTTACCCTCTAAAATTTCTGAGACTAGACACTCACAGCATTACCTCATGTGACAGAGGGCCCTTCCATTACACACTGCAACAGGGAATAGGGTCTCTCACCAGTGTGTGTTCTTTTGTGTTTATTATATTCACTGTTACTAGTGAAAGATTTCCAATATATTTCACAGTGGAAAGGCTTTTCTCCAGTGTGAGTACATATGTGGACAATGAGTTCAGGCTAATTTGTAAAAGATTTTCCACATATTACACAGTTATAGGGTTTCTCCCCAGTGTGTTATTTTATGTATGGTTAAAGAACTGCTCTGTACAAACGATTTCCCACATATTTCACAATGATAGGGTTTCTCTCCAGTGTGAGTTCTTTTATGTATAGTTAAAGAACTGCTCTGCACAAACGCTTTCCCCCATATTTCACAGTGATAGGGTTTCTCTCCAGTGTGTGTTCGTTTATGTATAGTTAAAGAAGGTTTTGTTACAAAATATTTCCCACATATTTCACAGTAACAGGGTTTCTCTCCTGTGTGTGTTCTTTTGTGTTTAATCAATGCACCATTACTGCCAAATGATTTTCCACATATCTCACAATTATAGGGTTTCTCACCAGTGTGTGTTCTTTTATGTTCAGTTAAATGACTGCTTGTTACAAAAAATTTTCCACATATTTCACAATGATAGAGTTTCTCTCCAGTGTGTGTTCTTTTGTGTTTAGTTAATGTACCAATACTGCCAAAAGATTTCCCACATGTTTCACAGTGATAGGGTTTCTCACCAGTATGTGTTTTTTTTATGTTCAGTTAAAGAACTGCTTGTTACAAAATATTTCCCACATATTTCACAGTGATATGGTTTCTCTCCAGTATGTGTTCTTTTATGTGTAGTTAAGTCATTACTCCTGCCAAAAGATTTTCCACATATTTCACGATGATAAGGTTTCTCTCCACTATGTGTTCTTTTATGTTCAGTTAAATGACAGCTTGCTACAAAATATTTCCCACATATTTCACAATGATAGGGTCTCTCTCCAGTGTGTCTTTTTTTATGTATAATTAAATGACTGCTTCTTACAAAATATTTCCCACATATATCACATTGATAAGGTTCCTCTCCAGTGTGTCTTCTTCTGTGAACTAAAACAGCACTATCAGCAAAATATTTCCCACATATTTCACAGTGAAAAGGTTTCTCTCCGGTGTGAATACGTATATGTCTAACAAGATTGGCTTTCTCAGCGAAAGATTTCCCACATATTTCACAGTGAAATGGTTTTTCCCCACTGTGATTACGTAAATGCCTAATTAAATTGATATTTAGGCTGAAAGATTTCCCACATGTTTCTCATTTGAAAGGTTTTTCTCCAGTGTGTGTTCTTTTGTGGTTAGTCAAGTCACCACCCCAACTGAAAGATTTCCCACATATTTCACAATGATAGGGTTTGTCTTTAATATGTATGTGTTTGTGTGTAGATAATTCATCTTCTGATGAGAAAGTTTTCCTACAAATCTCACAGCTATATTCAGGAATATTTCTGTCTAATGATCCTTGTTCAGTACATGTTTCACTAGGTAAAGGTTTCTCACCACTGTATGTCTGTATAACTGTATCTATATTGGTAGAATCAGGTGTGGTAGAAATGTCCAAGTGTTTAACGTCATCCATAGTAATTCTTGAAGAATTCTTCGAAGTTCTCAGGATATGTGACTGTGTAAGACTGATGTCGATATAAGAAAGTGTAAGAGAGAGAGAGTGTATGAAAGTGTGTTTTTGTGTCTTAACAAATCAGGATTGTTCACCACGGAGTATAGAAAAGTACACAATATCTGCTGTGTTAACAATACAAATAATACGTACTTTATATTTCAAGTCCAAGTGTAAAGTCAAGAAAGACCAGGAAAGCTAATTGTTCAGATGTTGGTGATTTAAACCTATTTCTCACTGTCCTGTAAAATGTGGAACGACCAATTCACGATGTAGCATAGTTTCTCATGAAATGAAATATTTAATCATGTAGGTGATGGAACACCTACCCTGGAACATGTAGCTCACTCTATGTTATCTACAGAATATTAACTTTCACCTTAACATGAGATAATTGCTATACAAGATATAATTAGATTAATTAAAGTTATAATAAGATAGCAGGTACGTGGTGTCGTTGGTAATGTTTCCGGTTAGTCAACGGTGTCATACGTTAAAAGTCCCTAAAATAATTTACAATATACATACATTCCTGTACCTTGATAAACACACACTCTCTCTCGTGTGTTATCTTTACTATATATTATATTTATAAGGGCGGTGGATTGGCAGTATCGATAGAGGGTCGGACTCCATGCTTTGACGCATAGAGTTACGGCCCTTGCCATTCTGAGTTCAAATCCCGCCGGGCTTAACTTTGCCTTTCATCCTTACGGGGTCGATAAAATAAAGTACCAGTAATGCACTGGGTATGTGCTGGCCTTGTGCCAAAAGTAGAAACAATTATATTTATAAGTGTGTGTGTGTGTGTGTGTATATATATATATATATATATATATACAATAGTGGCCGAAACCTATCAATGTTTAGTTGCATACCTATATACATATACATATATGCCTAGTGGTCATCGATCTATCCAGTTCGTTTATCTACCAACATATCAGTAGAAAATTATACATTTTGTATGTATTTTCTCTAAGGAGAACATGTTTTGTTTTATCATCATCATCATCATCATCATTTTACGTCCGCTTTTCCCGGCTTGCAAGGGTGGGGTGGGAACTGATTCTGGCTTGATTTCTACAGATGGATGCCCTTCCTAACACCAACCTCATTTACAGTGAGTGCTGGGTGCTTTTTTGCCGTTGCACCTCCACGACCACTTTGCAGTGGAATGATAGGGACGCCTGTCCCTATCATCTCATTTCTACAGCTGAGTAAACTGGAGAAATGTGAAATAAAGTGTCTTGCTCAAGGAAACAACACATCACCCGGTCTGAGAATTGAACTCACAACCTTTCGATTGCAAGGCCAATGCTCTAACCACTAAGCCATGTGCCTCCATATGTTATACATAAAACTTTGCATCTCCGAAATATATATAATGAAATAAATAGAGATGATATAAAGTATATATCTTCCGTTTATTACTAATATATATATATATATATATATCCCAAATTAAAATTAAGGGTTGTCATGTCTGAGAGACATGCGCCATATCCATCATTTAAAAAGTAATTTATATTTGAAGTTCTAGTCAAACTTTAATTAGTTACCTACCTAGCTATGTGTGCTTACATTCTTTACAAATTATTCCCTGAGATTGTTTCATGTATTTATTTTATATATATATATGTCAATCGATTTCTAGTTGATATGTAATGCTCGGATCTATTCATTGGAATCTTTGAGCTTATTCTACAGTGGATATGGCGCATGTCTCGCAGACATGACAACCCTTAATTTTGGATATATATACGGCCCTCTTGATTGTTGAGCTAATTCAGTTGAATAGGCTCGGCTGCTATTTCTGACTGTCGATGGTCCTATTCACGCCACTGGGATGACGTACAACGAGTGTATTTTTTTAAAAATACAACATGTGGTTCGAATCATTCACAGATTTGCATTTGGTGTGTAAACACAGATGGTTATTTTCTTCTCCTTTGGTGAACATCCAAGAATTTAACTGCTGTGATTTACGGATTAATTGGTGAAATATATTTCTTACTTAAAGAAATATATACAAAGGGGATTAATCATTTTAAAAGGTATATTTGAAGTTCTAGTCAAACTTTAATTAGTTACCTACCTAGCTATGTGTGCCTACATTCTTTACAAATTATTCTCTGTGATTGTTTCATGTATTTATTTTATATATATATATGTCAATCTATTTCTAGTTGATATATATACACACCCACGCACATATATATGCCATTATAGTTTATTGTCACGACAGGAGAACCTTCAATTATAAGTTTACTTGCTCATACTAACCTGGGACTTAATTTAAGCCAGACGGTGTTGTCTCCCTTAGCACTAATCACTGAATTAATATCCAGTAACGTCTGGTTTTCTTCTATGTTTAGTTAACCCTTTATCATTAACGTTACTCTATATTTACTATTATATTTTCGCAGTAAACATAATTATCTCACAAAATATTGAATCTATGAGATTTTGATATTATTTATTTTGGGAACAATACCTTAACATCAGCATGAGCGGCTTGTTAGGACCAGTTAGAACAGAAAATGTAAGAGAATTCTGGCCGGATACGGATGGTTTATATAAATGATTTAATAAATAACAGCTCTATTGAAACACTACTGTGTTGTTCTGAGATGATTTCAGTAGAATTTCAAACGGTAGAAGGACAAATATATTCTACATTTACTTTAATATAGATTTAAACAAAGATGGTAGAATGACAGAATTGGTAGAGTGTCAGATAACCTACCATTGCAGTATTTGTCCTGGTTTTTAATATTCTGAGTTCAAATCCCACTGAGGTAAATTTTATATTTTATTCTTCTAGGCTGGATAAAATATATTATATGTACTACGGTTTATTTAATAAACTTTGCCCTTCCCCCAAAATTGCTGGTCTTGAGCCTAATTTACAAATAAATAGAGATTTAACAAGTTTGTTGTTTCAAATTTCTCAAAACACTTTTATTTAGTGTAACTAGTGCAATAAATTGGCTGTAATCGGTAGAGCGTCAGACAACAAGCTTTGCATCATATAGTTATGTCCTGTTACATTCTGAGTTCAAATCTTGTGGAGGGTAGCTTTCCCTTTCATCCATACATGTTTGATAAAATAAAGTACCAGTAATGCACTGAGGTTGATTTAACTTTCCCCACCCCCAATATTATTGGGCCTGTGCCTACATCAAATACCATTATTTGCTGTGTCTAACAATACTCAGTTACCTATACTATCACTACCCCAATGATACCAGCCAAGACAGTGTTTCAAAATTCTCTCTCGCCTGCAGAAACCCAGGTACCAGTTGCCTCATGCTCCTGGCTAAGGACAGAATAGAGAAAGGGTTAACCTGGAAGATAGTGAGGGAGATGTGTTGAAGTAGCCATTAAAACCTCTGGGGCCTCACAAGTTTTAAAAACATCAACGTCCAATAGAATTTTAAACATTTCAAATACCAATGAAGTGTTTGTGTTTGATTTGTTCTAACTACTTTCAAGAAATCGTTACATATGGTGTTCATAACAGATATTTAGATGGGAAAATAACAAAAGTACGGAATCACAGACTGGACAAATTCCTCAAATGTAACTCTTTACTTAACAAAAATAGATTGAATTTCAGGGGATAAATATAATTTATTTAATATATTATGAAAAACTGATAAATGCAAAAAAGAAAGATTAAAACCAGGAAAAGACATATATATTGCATCAATCACACATCACAAGAGGGAATGTTGGTGTTGACCTCTAGTATTTCTGAGACAAGACACAGCATTACCTCAGATGATAGAGAGTCCTTCAATTACATATTACAACAGGGAATGTTGGTGTTGACCTCTAACATATCTGAGACAAGACACATCATTACCCCAGATGATAGAGGGTCCCTCAATTACACACCACAACAGGGAATTTTGGGTGTTACAAACAAATAAAAAAAAGAAAAAAAGAATTTTGCAATTATATCATTAAAAATGAATCTAGGAAGACAAAATTTAGACATGGAAAGGATTTTGATTCCAGTTAAAAACATATTTAAGAAATAGAGTCTGTAGAAGTGTTATGGTTACACTTTTGATGTTGGTGGACAATCAGTTTAGACTGGTAAAAGGAAGGGTATCTCAGGGTTCACAGTTAAATAGTTTTATCACCAGTGTGTGTTTCTAAATTATTGTTAGTCACAAAATATTTCCCACATATTTCACAGGTCCTTTTTCTGCAGTCTGAATATGTGGCCAACATGAGTAGAATTCTGAATAAAAGATGTCCAACATGTTTCACACTGGAAGTTTCTTTCCTCCAGTCTGAAGATATATATGTTTATTAAGTACCAAACTATCTGTAAAAGATTTCTCACATGAAACGAAATATTTAATCATGTAGCAACACCTACCTTGACACATGTAGGATCAGCTGCCTTGAAACATGTAACTCACCCTATGTTATCTACAAAATATTAACTTTCACTTTAACATGAGATAATTACTACATAAAATATAATTAGATTAATTAAATTATAATTAAGATGGCAGGTACGTGGTGTCGTTGACATTGTTTCCTTCTCCGGATGGTGACATGAATTAAAAGTCCCCTACATAATTTAATACATTCAGAAACAACTTCAGGTATATTAATTCACACGTTCAATGAATATGCTAGTTCTTTATTCAGATTTGTGTAAATGTCATTCAGAATTTTATATAACTGTTCATATTAAACCAAAATACATTATTAAAGGTAATAAAATATTTAAGAAATCGAAATGAAAAAGAGGAAAACGAAAACGAATCAAGCAACGAAAACAATGGGGGAGGGGTGGGACAGACACTATATTCCAGTCTGAGCTGTGATTCAGCCCCACCCTACAGACAAAACGACAACGGTGTTACCACAAAGAATAGCCAGAGACACCCACTGCAACATCCACTCCACCTCATGGGACTCCTTCCTCAAGTGGGCTGTTGTCTTTCTAATTTTGAGAAGGAAATCAGCAGTGTGGGGACAGAGTGAAAGTGGTTGGTGAGGCAGCACAGCAGAAATTGAGAGGAAGAGTGCTACTGTTATAAACCGTTTCCAGTCACAGGAAGGATCTATAGATGTGGTTGGTAGCTTCTGCTATCTAGGTGACCTATTCAGCAGCAGAGGACGGTGTGCCAAGAGTATGATGGCTTGAATAAGGATAGGATGGAAGTTTAGTGAACTATTACTGCTGATAACATAAGGTTTCTCCCACAAAAGGAAGAGTATATAAAGACTGTGTGAAGTGCACAATACTGCATGGTAGAGAAACATGGGCTGCGACTGCAGATGATGCGATTAGACTGGAGAAAAATAAAGCAACCATGTTTTGTTGGATCTGCAACATATATGTAAGAGAAATGCACAACTTGGACTAGCTGAGAATATCCTAGTGGAAGGAAGCTGCTGTAGAGGATGACCAAGAAAGTCAGGGGCAAATGTTGTGAGAGCTTAACTCAAATCGTGAAGACTGGAAGAGATGATTAAGGAATGCATCTAGTGGAGAGATATCGTGCTAAGAAGGACCCGTCCAACCCATGCAAGCATGGAAAAGTAGATGTAATGATGATACACAAAATATACACAATATATATATATATATATATATATACATATGAATATAGTGTATGTGTTACATATACACAAAAATATACACTATATATATACATATAAATATGTATATAGTGTACTTGCTACATATACACAAAATATACACTATATATATATACATATAAATACTATGTATTTAGTGCATGTGCTACATATACACAAAATATACACTATATATATATAAATACTATGTATATAGTGTATGTGTTACATTTACACAAAATATACACTATATATATACATATAAATACTTTGTATATAGTCTACGTGCTACATATACACAATGTATACACTATATATATACATATAAATAATATGTATATAGTGTATGTGTTACATTTACACAATATATACACTATATATATATATAAATACTATGTATATCGTGTATGTGCTACATATACACAATATATACACTATATATATATACTGCATATATAGAGTATATGCTACATATAGACAATGAATAAACTATATATATATACTACATACACATTATATATAATGTTGTCCAAGGAAATAGCTGAAACAGCTTGGCACCAATGACATCATAGATCATCATTTAATGTCTACATTCTCTGCTAGCAAGGGTGGGACAGGTCTTTACAAACCAGGGTGCAGTGGGAGACCACATCTCTCTTACATATGGTCCCACATTCTACTGAGTGTATTTTATTGTGGCACCAGTACTAAAGAGGTTGTTATGCCTTTGACAGAAATGAAGGGTCCTACCAAACCTTTGTTTGGCAAGAGAAGAAAATTGTAAAGTATTTTTAAATGTGAATTATTTCTAAAAAAAAGTCATAATTTCAACTGTCATGAAAGTACCATTAACAAATATTAAAGTTAGAAAGAAATATAGAGAGGAAGAACAGACCCTGTGGTAGACTGGTTCTTTTTTGTTATCAACCTTGAATGGATGAAAGGCAAAGTTGACCTCAGCAGAATTTAAACTCAGAGAGCAGAGAACCAGAACAAATATGGCAGAAAGCATTCCATCCATTGTTTTATAAACTTTAAATAAATGCTTCTACTTTTAAATCAACCCCAGAAATTGGAAGAGAAAGAGGAATGCCAATTAAATCGATCCCCGTGCATTACTGGTACTTTTTTAAACCCAGAACATAAAGGGCTGTAACTATATGACACAAAGAATGTTGTCTGACGCTCTACAGATTCTGCCAATCCACCACCCAATAAAATAAGATTGTGTCTCTATAAGAAACCTTAATGACAAATAATATGAAGTAGAACTTTCTACAGGATGTATTTGTGGATTAAAATACAAAACCTGAGAATAATTTCCAACATATTTCACCATAATAAATGTTCATTAATATATATGATTATTTCGTGGCATTCTTGAGATGATTAATCCCCAGCTGAACATCCCTAGACATCTGATCTATGTAGGTCATTTTCAGTCATCCCACTAGGGTCTTACTATATTTAGGTATCCATCACAGGAGCCAGCTCATCTGGTCATCCATTCTTCGGTAGGAATGTCTGGTATGTCTTGTCCTCCGCTCCCTAGTTATTGTGGTAATCTTCGATATATGGCAGTATATTTCTTGTTTGATTGAGGAATATATATATATATATATATATATATATATATATCTATATATATATATATATATATATATATATATATATATATATATATATATATATATATATATATAAATGCTTATGAAGGATGACAGCTGCATTAAAAGGGACAGAGCACTAAAAGTCGATAGAAGCCATGGAGTAGGGAGATCCAGGAAGACTCGAGATGAGGTGATAAAAGCTGACCTTGCCCAATTGCGCCTCTCAAATACAATGACGCAGGACGGTGCCCTCTGGCATCATGCAGTAATACAGAAGACGCGACTTCACGCGGGTACAAGCCGAAGCTGAAACATATAGACAATATCTCTCCATCCCTACCCACTGCAAAAATGGTCATGGAGATATCACAACAAAAAATCACCCAGCCCACACTGTAAAGTAGTCGTGTAGGTACCATGGTAAAGAAAGAACCCAGCACTCACTATAAATTAGGTTTTGTGTTAGGAAGGGCATCCAGCTGTAGAAATCAAGCCAAAATCAGTTCCCTGACCTGGCATTGCCCACAACAGGACAACCGTCTAACTTATGCTAGCGTGGAAGAATGGACGTAAAACCGTGATGATGATAATGATAAGTATAAGATAAGTATTTTTCAAGCTTCACATTTTACATACTTCCGTCCAGAGTGTGTCTGTATATTTGTGTGTTTCACATTTCACAGTGATGGAGTTTATCACAAGCGTTGACTACGTAGGTGAACAACCAGTGAAGAATTCTGAAAAACAGATTTTCTCATATTTCACATGAATAAGGTTTTTCTCCTGTGTGTATTCTTTTGTGATTTACAAGATGAGAACCACGAGAAAAAAATTTCTCACATATTTCACAATGGAAGAGTTTTTCTACTGTGTGTATTCTTTTGTGCTGTACAAGAATAGAATTACTAGAAAAAGATTTCCCACATATTTCACAATGTGTGTATTCTTTTGTGCTTTACACCACTAGAACCTTGAGAAAAAGATTTCCCACATATTTCACATAAATAAGGTTTTTCACCAGTGTGTATTCTTTTGTGATTTACAAGATGAGAACTATGAGAATAAAATTTCCCACATATTTCACATGCAAAAGGTTTTTCTCCATTGTGTGTTCTTATATGCCTTTTTAAATCATTGTTCAAGGCAAAAGATTTCCCACATATTTGATTACATGAATGTCTATATTTATTAATATTTTGTAATATATATATATATATATATATATATATATATAGAGAGAGAGAGAGAGAGAGAGAGAGAGAGAGATAGATAGATATACACGGGTGTGTATGATTGTGTATAGAAGATTATATTAATAAGAGGAATTCCAACTTTGTCTGATTTACTCGTTTTATTTACAATCCTTTAAAATTTATAATGGTATTATAATGAAATAGTATGATAGAATATTAAATTCTAAGTGTTAATTGAACAAGTACTTTCATGCTTTCGCAATCTTCAGGTTCATAATATGTGGTGACAGTCAAGTTTGCAATTTTCAACTGTGGGTTTTCGACAGTTGAAAATTGCAAACTTGACTGTCACCCATATTATGAACCTGAAGATTGCGAAAGCATGAAAGTACTTGTTCAATTAACACTTAGAATTTAATATTCTATCATACTATTTCATTATAATACCATTATAAATTTTAAAGGATTGTAAATAAAACGAGTAAATCAGACAAAGTTGGAATTCCTCTTATTAATATATATATATATATATATATATATATATATATATATATATATATATATATATATATATATATATATATATATATATATATATATATATATATGTGTGTGTGTGTGTGTGTGTGTGTGTATATATATATACATATATATATATAGAGAGAGAAAGAGAGATATCAGCGAAAAACAGAAAGCAGGACCCACACACACAGACAAACATATATATATATATATGTATATATATATATATATATACACACACACATACGTATATATAACATCCAAACACACAAATATATGTACACACCCACATAAATGTAAAATAGGTGTTTGTGAATGCAGGTACACATACACACACAATTATATATATATCAAGGATATACGCCCCACAGGGAGCAATTTGTATATAATAGGGCTTAATTTGAAGCAGAAAATATTGGGGAACACTGAAAAACAGAAAGAAGGACACACACACACATATCATCATCATCATCATCATCATTTTACGTCCGCTTTTCCCTGCTTGCAAGGGTAGGACGGGAACTGATTCTGGCTTGATTTCTACAGCTGGATGCCCTTCCTAACACCAACCTCATTTACAGTGAGTGCTGGGTGCTTTTTTGCCGTGGCACCTCCACGACCACTTTGCAGTGGAATGATAGGGACCCCAGTCCCTATCATCTCATTTTTACAGGTGATAAAACTGGAGCAATGTGAAATAAAGTGTCTTGCTCAAGGAAACAACACACACACACACACAAATATATATATATATATATGTGTGTGTGTGTGTGTATTGTTGAAACACACACAATTAAATACATATATATATGTGTGTGTGTGTGTGTGGATATATATATATGATAATAATAACTGTTTCTACTTTTGGCACAAGGCCAACAATTACCTAGTGTATTACTGGTACTTTATTTTATCGACGCCGTAAGGATGAAAGGCAAAGTTAACCTTGGCGCGATTTGAACTCAATTGTAATAAAATAAAAATAACGATTTGTTGTCTTCAGTGGTCCCCAACTTTTTCCTCTTCAAATTGGCCCCTATTATATACAAATTGCTCCCTGTGGGGCGTATATCCCCGATCTATATATAATTGTGTGTGTGTGTGCGTACGTGCATACATACACACACACACACTCCTATATTACATATATGTGCGTGTGTGTACATATATGCGCGTGTGTGTGTTTGGATATTATATATACATATGTGTGTTTATATATATATATATATATTTATATATATATAAAGTAGGACACGCACATGTGTATATACATGTGTGTGTGTTTGGGTGCTCTCTCTCTCTCTATGTATATATATATAGATATATCAGTGGTTCCCAACCTTTTCTGCACCATGCCCCTCCTCAATCTAAAATATCTTTATGTTCCCGTTTAATATAAACACAAACTGAGACTTGTAAAACTAATATAAAGTAGAAATCCTTTAATGTACTGGGGCCGGTATTAACAAGAAAATATATTGGATGTGTTGCCCCAGCATGGACTTAGTCGAATAAGCAACTAAAATAATAAAATGCTAAAAATAGCAGTCAAATACCAACAACCAGGACCAAATCAACTGCACACCGCAAAATTGTTGTCTCGATTTTTGCGATTAAGTAATTTTTCTTGATTAAGTTATCTTTCTTGGCAAAAACGCCCTGGTTTGTTTACATTAAATTTTCTATTGTTTAAAATATTTTCACTGATTTTAAGCCAAAGTTTTTTAATGGCTGCCACTTCCGGTTTGTGTTGTGCCTCTACAGGACAGCAGTAAACCTGCTAGAAATAGCAGCCACAACAACACATATATTTATATATCAGGGATTCCCAACGAGGGGTACACGCACCACTGGGGTTAATTTGAATATAATAGGGGTCAATATGAAAGTGATATAATACGGCCCAACTAACAGTTACACTTCGTCTACACATGTTATCGTGTATCTGGAAGTTTGTTTATATTTTGGAGTTTGTTTTGATCATCGTTTCATCGTAGCTTTGTTTAAATAAAGGGTTTCTACTTTATATTACAGTAATAACACCTTTACAAGACACTGTTTGTTTTAATATTAAAGGGGGACATAGACATATTTTAGATTGGGGAGGGGCATGGTGCAGAAATGATTGGTGACCACTGATATGTATATATATATATATATTTCGTTTCGGATTTTGTTTCGCAAGATTATTTATCTGAGAACGTGTGTTGAAACCGATATTGTTATACTTTGGGAGGGTCATGTTGCCAATAAGAAACACACGCACCAGTTGTTTCACTTCAATTTATTATAAATTTTAAAAATTATAAAATTCCGGTTGGTTGGTTGGTTCCACAACCGAACAGTTGTTCATATATTGTCAAAGTTCTTTCGTCACACATTCTGTGACCTCTTCGGTGACTGGGGATTATTTTTTTTGTTTTGTGCCTCTCCTTTGATCGGTCCTACGCCATCTTGTTTTTGTGTGTGTTGTGGACTTAGTTTGCGCATGTGTTACATCCGGGTGTCTGTGTATGTTTTTATTTTTATCAAAGTGTGTGTTTTTATTTTTATCACTGAAGAGGTCAAAGAATGTGTGACGAAAGAAATTTGACAATATATGAACAACCGTCCGGTTGTGGAACCAACCAACCGGAAATTTATAAATTTTTTGAAAATTTTTTTAAAAATTTATAATACATTGGAGTGAAAGTAACTGGTGCATGTGTTTCTTATTGGCAACATGACTTTCCCAAAGTATAACAATATATATATATATATATATAGAGAGAGAGAGAGTGGGAGAGAGAGCACCCAAACACACACGCACACACAGACATCTATATATATGTGTGACGTGTGTGAGATTAGCTGCTATATATAATATATATATATATAATTATATATACTCATATTTATATACATTTTTTCCGATGTTTAGATAATATGTGGTCGTGAGTTCAATTTTTAACTCGGATTTTGAGACGTTAAAATCATTTTTAAGTTGTTTTTTTTTAGTTATTGCTTTAGTTGCTCAATTGACGAAGGCCATGCTGGGGCAACACATCCAATATTTTATCTTGTTAATATCGGCCCCAGTATATTAAAGGATTTCTACTTGATATTAATTTTACAAGACTCGGATTGTTTTTATATTAAAGGGGAACATAAACATATTTTAGATTGAGGAGGGGCATGGTGCAGAAAAGGCTGGGAACAACTGATATGTATATATATATATGGTTGTGTGTGTATATATATATATATATATATATATATATATATATATATATATATATATATATATATATATATACATATATATATATACATATATATACATAACATATATATAGATATATTATATATATATGCGTGTGTGTGCGCGTGTATATATATATACACACAAACATGCACATATCCATAAATATATATATATACGTGTGTGTCCTTTCTGCACCATGCCCCTCTTCAATCTAAAATATGTTTATGTTCCTCTTTAATATAAAAACAAACCCCAAAATATAAACAAACTTCTCGTAGGTGCTGCCAGATACACGATAACATGTGTAGACGAAGCGTAACTGGAAGTTGGGTCGTATTATATCACTTTAAAATTGGCCCCTCTTATATTTAAATTAACCCCAACGGGGCGTGTACTCCATGTTGGGCATCCCTGATATATAAATATATGTGAATGTGTTGCTATAACTGCTATTTCTAGCAGGTTTATCTGATGAAAGCGCACCATAATTTACCCTTGAAATATGCATAATATAATTATGGTTTTATAAATATAGTCTCCATTTATTTATATATTGTATATATATATATATATATATATATATATATATATATATATATATATCACCACTACCACACCACACATCGTCATGTGCATACCATACACGCCTACAACCTCATCCCCCCATGTTCCCTCTATCTACCCTAACCTGCAACCCCACGCTAAATTCGACCCTGTAACTGTACTCTCGCACGCACACACAACCACCGCCACCACTAAATACATCCACATACTTCAACAATCATTATCATTACATCTCAACACATATCATCCCTCGCTCCCAAATCGACTGTATTATATACCCCCCACCCCCGTCTGCCTACCCTATAACACACCGTAACCTCTGATCATGTAATCATCT
>OZ024744.1:2500010-2505010 GCA_964016885.1 Eledone cirrhosa | reverse complement strand
CCCTAAACAGGAAACTTCTTCCTCTTTTTTAGCCTTAATGAATCTGGCAAAAGAACTGGAAAAAAACATTCGAGCTATCACCCAGCACCACCCTCCACTATCACCCCACTGCACAAACTCCCATTGCTGCCATTAACAAACAAACAAATTAACAACACACCAAAACAATTAAAACCATCCACTCTCGCCTCAACATTTTTGCTTAACGCCCAAGGCATCAGCCCTTCCACCAATAGTCAAAAATGGAAGATCAAATTCCTGGAGGACTGGGTTGATGTCCATCCAAACCACATACCTTTCTTGGTCCTCACTGAAACCCATCTCAGTAACCTCCACTTGGAAGCCGAGGTGAAAGTGAAACATTTCAAAGCCATCCGTGCTGATCGCGTTGGCAGAAGAAAGGGTGGGACTGCCATTTATGTCTATAATTCTTTCTCAACAGAGACTATGAACATATTCACTAATGGATACTGCGAAGCAGTCACTGTATTCAGTCAAACCAACAACCTAATAGAAGTTGGGCTCTATAGGCCACCCCAAACGCCTCTACCATGCTTCAAGGAATGCCTCAACAGCATAAAGTGTTTCATCCAAGAGTGTCACCCTGACAGCATCTTAATGACGGGGGACTTCAACCTCCCCGGAGTTGACTGGTCCACAAACAGCCTGCCACCAGGTTCTTCTGCCTCAACCTCTGACAGGGAAGCAGTGGAATCGCTTCTTGACTTCATGGATGATTTCTTCCTGTCCCAACTGGTGCTCGAACCAACGAGGTGCCACAAAAACGTCCTAGACTTAATTTTCAGCAATCACACTGACACTATCCACAATATTGCAGTGGAGAAAACTCTACTCTCTGATCATGATATGGTTCTCTGTGATCTGATATTCCACCGTCCAATATACAAACCCAATGTCATCTCTCCTGTCCATCCGTTTGACGCTATGGATTTCCACAATGCAAACTGGGAAGCGATCAGTCATGATCTTGTACATGTCGACTGGTCCTTCACGCACACTCACACACTCACTAACATCAAAAAGTCCTGGCGGACATTTGTGGACACTGTTACAAACATATGTGCAAAACACACCCCATTAAGAACTATCTATAAAACAAATCTAAGAGTAGAATCCCTAGAAATAGAAAAACGCTCATCAGGGAAATTAAGAGAACTAACAAAAAAAATTAACAAGCTGAAATACTGTCAGCAGCAACACATCAACTTGACTGCCATTTCATCACTAGAGATTAAAAAATGTAACCTCCAAAACAATATGATGTCTATCATCAACAATCAGAGAAGAGCTGAAGAGGCCTGGGCCATTGAGAAGATCAAACTCAATCCCAAAGTGTTCTTTTCATTTGCAAAAAAGCACAAAATCACTGGCTCTACCGTTGGCCCTCTAATTGATTAAAATGGCACTCTTCAAGATAATGCTAAAACCATGGGTGAGATACTGCAGAAACAATACTGCTCTGTTTTCAGCAATCCTGATATGGCCAATCTGGGCTGTATCGGCGATGTTACTCCCCATTTCACCTTATCGGACATAATGTTTGGCGCCCCTGATGTCTTAGCGGCAATAAAGGAAATCAAGCATAATTCAGCAGTAGGTCCCGATAGGTTCCCTGCTTGTGTCTTGAAGGCGTGTCAACACCAACTTGCATCTCCTCTTGCCAATCTGTGGCGGAACTCACTGGATGCTGGATATATGCCAGAAAACCTTCTATCCCAGTCTGTTGTCCCAGTTTTCAAAAAAGGAAACAAATCCCTTGTCGTGAATTACCGTCCAATCTCACTCACCTCTCATATCATTAAGGTATTTGAGAGAGTGGTGAGATCGCGAATGACTCACTTCCTTGAGAGTAACAATATGCTGAACTCCAACCAGCATGGATTCCGTAATGGAAGGGATTGCCTGACGCAGCTACTGCATCACTTTGAGAGCCTTGGGAGAGGGTTCTAACACTGATGTTATCTACCTTGATTTCAACAAGGCCTTTGACAGGGTTGATCACAACATTCTACTGAGAAAGCTGTCCAATATTGGTGTCACTGAAAAGCGAAAAGCTGCTGTAGTGGATCAAGAGCTTCCTGTCAAACAGAACCCAACATGTTGTAGTCGAAGGAGTCAAATCCAGCCCAGCCAAAGTCAGTAGTGGGGTCCCACAAGGCACTGTGTTGGACCCACTTCTCTTCATCATCTATATTAATGACATTACTGACATCATCAAACACAGCAACATTAGAATTTTCACTGATGATTCCAAGCTCCAAAAGGTCATCAATGGTGTGGATGACCGGATAAGCCTTCAGTCAGACCTACTGGCTGTTACCCAATGGGCGGAAAAGAACAACATGTTACTGAACGAAAACAAATTAATTCGAACTGATCCACTTTGGAAAAGAGGATACTCTGAAACTCCCGTACTCCCTTTCCTCCGGTGAAACTCTCATAGCATCTAACAACATCAGAGACTTGGGAGTAACCGTGGACAGCAACATAAGCTGGGCCACGCATATAAGCAGCAAAGTTGGCATGGCCCGCAGAATGTGTTCCTGGATCCTCAGAACCTTCCAGTCGAGAGATTCCCACACCATTATCCTTCTCTTCTCCACTTTTGCCCGACCACACCTTGAATACTGTTGTCCACTGTGGTCTCCCCACGAAATAAAGTATCATGAAACTTGAAGCTCCCCAAAGGGCAATCAGGAAAAAGATAGATGGCATGTCAGACCTTGACTACTGGAGTCGACTAGAAAAGCGGAAACTTTACTCACTCCAACGTCGCTGTGAGCGTTATATTATCTTCATGATCTGGAAAATGTTTCATCAGCACTGCCCAAATGATGTTGGCACCACCTTCAAAATACACCGAAGGCTTGGGCCCCGTGCTATCCGTCCCAAACAAAAATCTAAATCGCAACTCATAACAACAATACGGCACAATTATTTCACCTCAATTGGCCCTGCTCTCTTCAACATCACACCAGGACACGTCAAAACAGAAACTGACCACACAAAATTCAAGAAGTCTTTGGAAAAATTCCTCCAAGTAATCCCGGACATACCACCCACACCCGGATATGTCTCCGCAAACAGTAATTCTCTTCTCGAATGGGCCATGGTGCCCAAATCCTGAATTGAAAGACTTCGCCAGGTGGTGCTATTAAGTTAGACATGGCCTGGGCCAATACTGGCCAAAACATTTCAAAGTTATTCAAAGTTATATATATATACTTAGCCAAGCGTTGATATCATCCACTACACGGACTACCATAACTGGACTACACTTAAGTGGACTACCTATGACAATAATTTGTTACCCCGTATATATATATATATATATATATATACTTAGGGTAAACATTGATGCAATTCATTTCAAGCACTCAACATACATTTTCCACATAGGAGTGACGGAGTAAATAACGAATACGTAAAACCGAAGTAGTTTAAGATGTTCAAGTCCTTTAATAATAATGTTTCTACTTTAGGCACAAGGCCAGCAATTACCAAGTACATTACTGGTACTTTATTTTATCGACCCCGTAATAATAATGCTGTGATATATATTTCAATGACGACACTGGCCACACTGTTCTGTGTGCGAGTGTCGTGACATCATCAGACAGCTTATTACACAATAAGGTTATGTTTCCGAGGCAATCCAAGTTGAATCGCCATTGGAACGGACGAAGTGTGTGCTTTTGGGTTCTTCATCCGTTCCCCTGTGAGTACCAATTCACCCCCCATATATATATATATAGAGAGAGAGAGATAGATATATATACATATATATATAAGGAACGATCGACTTTCGTCAAATCGGACCGAGGGAACAATGTTTCCGTTGGTCTTTCCAATTGCTAATACTATCTATCGGTCGCAACTCCAGGTAGAAGGAGCAACGTGAAATAAAGTGTCTTGCTCAAGGACATAACGCATCGCCTGGTCCGGGAATCGAACTCACAACCTTACGATTGCGAATCCAATTCTCTAACCACTCAGCCACACGCCTTCACTACATATATATATATACATATCTATCTATCTAAGGCGGGTAAAATTCCCGAGATCCATGGACGAGTTCTCTCCAGCGGTCTCTGTCCCTCATTATCGCTGCCATATCCTGCATCTCCAGCAGACCAGTGTCTGTCCTTAGGGCATCAACATATGTTAACCTTGGTCTTCCTCTTCTAGTGTGTCCATGTAGGGGCTCCCAAAGGAGCACTGAGTGCAATGTCAACTCCGGATGTCGGTGAGCATGTCCAGCCAACTTCAGTCTCCTCTGTGTCACTTTTGAGCTGACTCTTGGGATGCTCCCATACAGCTCTGAGTTTTTCATCCTCAGTGTATACTGATTAATGTTCAGAGCCATCCTCAACATTCTCGTGTAGCACCCATATATACATATATATATATATATAAATATATATATATACATATATATATATATATATAAATATATATATATATACATATATATATTTACATATATATATACATATAGATATATACATATAGATATATATATACATATATATATCTATATACATATATATATATATACATATTTACATATATATATATATATATATATATATATATATATATATATATATATATATATATATATATATATATATATATATATACATGTATATATAAATATACATATATATATATATGGTGGCTGCCAACTCGTTTTCGAGTACGGCCACTACTTTATATCCATGTAGGAGAACCCCTACTGATGCGCTGAACGAGTGTGACTTTTTAGTCCAGCCAGCGACTTGAAAACTCTGGTACAAAGACTACACTTGTGACAATTATTGACACATAGTGTTGGGCCCATGGTACCATGTGACGACAAGTGCAGAGAGATCTCCAGATATAAAGCAATGCCTGTGCCGTGAAGCTTTTATAGTGAGCAAAGGCACTGCACAAAGCCAGTCCCACTCTCTTAACCAAGATGATATTTACCAAAAAGA
>OZ024744.1:2485010-2495010 GCA_964016885.1 Eledone cirrhosa | reverse complement strand
TATAGACCCTAAATTCTATGGTGAGGTGCACCTTCCAAGAGAGACTTTTAAAGCATAAAGTGTACTAACTATAGAGTAGTTTAACTAAATTATGCTGAAGGTGATCATATTATTATTAGGGTGGATTAACCCATCTTAAGGTGCTACAAATGGAAATTATAGATGATGAGCGAGGATTCTAAATTAATGATCTCTATGGTTGTAGTCTGCTCATATGACCAGGCGCGGTGATTGCAGGATTGCTTCAGGACCCAATGATCTCTGGTAAGATCTGGGTCATCGCTTGCTACATTGGATGTCGAAAGATAATCATCCCCAGGCAGGCCAAAGGTCAATCCGCAGTCCTCGCGACCCCTCTCTGACCGTCAGATCATCCATATACGTACAACCCGCACGGCAGTTGTACTGCATTCACTCACTGCGTTCAGCAGCCTGGTCCTACTGGTCAACAGCGCTACTCGATTAAATCATTTTACATCTGTCTAAGGAAGGTGTTTCCTCTGCCCAACACCATCCAACCGATCAATTCATGCTCAAATTACCCTTAGAGCGGTGTAGTGCCGTCCAGGTGGGTGGATGTTGTCACACCTGCCGTAGAGGTATAAATGGGTATTTTCCCTGCGAAGGGTTCCAGAGGGATGTCGTTGTTTGTGTTATAATGGATCAGCTAGTGTTGGGTATGTAGTATAGGGTGTGTCTCTGGTGTTTGATGCTAGATGTGGTGTTAGGTTCCAGTCCAACATTGCTATATATGGGGCTTAAAGTTTTGGAAGGAATGTCTGAGGCGGTGCTGGCAAGTTGCAAACACCTCAGATTTTTTGTTAAGTAGGTTACGGTTGGAGAAGATAATATTGTGTGTCTCTAGTATACAGAGGTTACAGAATTTATTAGGTGGTTTGTACGAGGTCGCGCTGCCTATCACTTCCCATTTGAGTGTGTATGGTTTATTTTTAGATTTTAGATAGTGAATGTAGCTAGAAAGTGAGGTGGAGTTGGCTAGGCTGTGCTTTTTGAACGAGTGGATGTGCGAGTTATATCTAATTTTGAAGCAGTTAGAAGTGGAGCCTACATAGGTTTCTGAAGAGTTATTAGTCGTGACTGTGCATGAGTATATGACATCCTTGGTTAGGCATTTTTTATCTAAAGGGCAGGTTCTATTAGTTCTACAGTTACAATTATTCTGTGCGTTAGTCCGCTGGTTATAATGCAATGCGGAAGTCTGTGTGGTGGGTATAGGATTTTGGGTGTTCAGGTTGACAACCCTGGTGTTATTACTTATACTAGTGTTATTTCTATTGTTACTGCCGTTGCTATTGTTGCTTGCTACAGTGGTATTTAGAGGGTTTGCATCCCGTTGCGATTTTGTTTGTTGGAAGTAAGAACTAATTTTACTATTATTGCTGCTAGCTATGTGGTATGCTAAGTTAGGCGTCGTGGAGTATGAGATTTTAATGGTGTTTTTGTTTAAGAGGTTGTGGTACTTGTGTCCTAGAGGGAAGTTTTTATCTAGTAGTGAGAAGAAAGCCCTAGGTATGTTGGTGGAGACATTTAGGTTGAAAGGAGGGTTGAAAAATGTATTATTTCTTCTTCTATTTTTGCTTTTAGTGTTTGGTGTGTTGCTTCCTCCTAAGGCCTCACAGTAGTTTCCATGGTAATGGTTACTTCCGGTGGCACCCTCCACTTTGGTGTACTTGTGGTTGCTATTCCTATTATTAGATTTCCTCATGGACATGTTGTGCGAGATGATGTTGTAGCTATGTGTTTTCTTAGGTAGGAACTCAATTTCTATATTATGGCCGGAGCTAGCTAATGCTTGATTGTAATATTGTGAGTTTTTGCTAAATATGTTTGCGTCATAGGACAGACTAGAGATTCTATTGGACACCCCCTTAGAGATAGAGTTTAATATTGATCTAGGGTGATTAGACTTGGTATCTACGTAAATAAGTTTCTCATTAGGCTTATGGAAGGGTGTATATATTTTTGAGTCTAGGTATAGTGTGGCGTCTAGGAAGTTAACATTTTTAGTGTTTTTGTCCATGGTGATACTAAGGTTAAAGTTTTTGAATGTCTTATGCAGTTGTTTTCTAGTTCTTTCTATATTAATTTTTTTATATTCTATGAGTAGAAGTGCATCATCGCGGTACAAACCACCGTTGAGGTAAGGGAGGTCTTTATGGATTTCATTGAGGAGGTATAGGCCGACCAAATCAGTGACCTGCGCCGAGTCACTAGATCCCATGGTTATGTCGAAGTTGTTGTGCGTATCCTTGCGTGTCCATAGTTGGTCCTCGAAGGTGATTATGGTTTTACGGGCCGCAAGGATGACATCAACCTGGGCTCTAGTCAGGTCGCTATTGGTCATGGCCATGATAAGTGCCTTATTTAATAGGATAGGGGAAATAGAGGTGTAGTATGAATTGATATCAAATTGAATAAATTTTTTGTTCTTATTATTCTTGATATCCTTAAACCATTCAATTACTTCACCCGTATTTCCCCATTGTTTAAGGTGTATCTTGTGTTTAATTTGTGGGATGATTTTATCCAAAATCTTCTTGCTGATAATACCAATGTCGGACTTGGAAGGGCAGATAAGTCTTATCGTGGGGTTGCTGATGAAGTTCTCCTTATGGTCCTTCAGAGAGAATCTAGGGGGGTTCGGAGTGAAAGGTTGTGTATGCCTCTGTAGTCCTAGTTTAGACACTATATTATAACCCTCTACATTAATATCTTCTAAGTTTTTCAAGGTGGTTTTTTTGTAGCTTTTATGTAGTTCATTATATATAAACTTTCTATAAGTAATATAATCTAGGCTGTATATGTTATTAGTTTTATCTGCGTGTACAATAATTTTATTACTAGTTTTGAATCCACTAATAGAAGTGTTAAGTTTGTTTAAGAAGGTGTTGCTTCTAATATGGTGCTTATTGTATTTAATGTTCTTAACTAGTTTAACTAGGTCATTTTCAAAGGAGTTAAGTAGAGTGTTATGAGGGGGGCTTTTAAAGGTTTTAAAGCCGAAGGAGTCAAAATTGTTAGTATTATTCAAGTTGTTAGATTTGTTTCTATCATAATGGAATGTCCTCCAGCTCACTCTATTGATAAATGAATTTACACTGTTGATCAGCAATTTCTCATATGTATTCCTGGATGGTATTGGTATGTTCTTGGTTGACATGGGGAGTTGGTCTTTGATTAGCATATTGGCAATATTATATGTCAGCTCAACGATATGGAGCAGTTAATAGTATTAGTTATACTATTTATGGTTATGTAAACACAAAACCTTAAGCAGTTGTAAGTATTTTACACACACCCTAAATAGTGGTAGGCAGTAATGTATTACTACCTTATTACCAGTAAGTTAAGTAGCTCAATGTAAAAACATCAGATGATTTACAGAGCAGTTATATGAAATATAAGAATCAAAGAACTGTTCAAAACATTATTGTGCTTACAGCTGTTTCCTCTGTATACTAGAGACACACAATATTATCTTCTCCAACCGTAACCTACTTAACAAAAAATCTGAGGTGTTTGCAACTTGCCAGCACCGCCTCAGACATTCCTTCCAAAACTTTAAGCCCCATATATAGCAATGTTGGACTGGAACCTAACACCACATCTAGCATCAAACACCAGAGACACACCCTATACTACATACCCAACACTAGCTGATCCATTATAACACAAACAACGACATCCCTCTGGAACCCTTCGCAGGGAAAATACCCATTTATACCTCTACGGCAGGTGTGACAACATCCACCCACCTGGACGGCACTACACCGCTCTAAGGGTAATTTGAGCATGAATTGATCGGTTGGATGGTGTTGGGCAGAGGAAACACCTTCCTTAGACAGATGTAAAATGATTTAATCGAGTAGCGCTGTTGACCAGTAGGACCAGGCTGCTGAACGCAGTGAGTGAATGCAGTGCAACTGCCGTGCGGGTTGTACGTATATGGATGATCTGACGGTCAGAGAGGGGTCGCGAGGACTGCGGATTGACCTTTGGCCTGCCTGGGGATGATTATCTTTCGACATCCAATGTAGCAAGCGATGACCCAGATCTTACCAGAGATCATTGGGTCCTGAAGCAATCCTGCAATCACCGCGCCTGGTCATATGAGCAGACTACAACCATAGAGATCATTAATTTAGAATCCTCGCTCATCATCTATAATTTCCATTTGTAGCACCTTAAGATGGGTTAATCCACCCTAATAATAATATGATCACCTTCAGCATAATTTAGTTAAACTACTCTATAGTTAGTACACTTTATGCTTTAAAAGTCTCTCTTGGAAGGTGCACCTCACCATAGAATTTAGGGTCTATATTGAGACACATTTTAATGGCTAGATATAGAAACCCCAGAGTTACCTCCCCGCATGCATTAACTCCCCTTAGCCACACACACACTTCCGGTATTCAATGGCGTCTCTCGAAACGTAACAACCTCCTGTATCGAACTAAAGAACACCAGACTACGATCTCTAACTGGATTGTCGTGGATTATGTGAAAGGCATATAATCGAAATATACACTCCCTTGACCATGAAAATACCGAAGTACATGAATTACTTGACATCCCTGCGCTGTGCATCTCCAATACTTATAACACTTTTAATGCTTGCACTATCTTTAATGCTTATAATATTTCTCCACACACAGACTATATCAATCATATAAAGACTTTGCCACCAGATCTACCAACCTAACACTCTTATTTACCTACCTAAGTGCCTCTACCACACATATCTCTCTGCCACACTATATAAACAAGACGCACATGCGTGCCACACATATAACATTTGCACTATATAACCACTTATCTTCATGTTGTACTTTAACCTATATCTTTGATTTTTGATTGTACCTATTAATATAAATGTAATCTCGAAGTGTGTACTGCCACTCTAAATTCTGTAATGAATGTTGACCCACAATGTTTGAATATGTATCAATGTTTGAATATGTATTGGTATGTCTCTCGGCTGAAAAGGAGGTCATATAACTGTCCATGCATTAATAAATTGCTCCGAAGAATCCAAACCTCGGTTTGGAGGAAACAGCTGTAAGCACAATAATGTTTTGAACAGTTCTTTGATTCTTATATTTCATATATATAGTAATAATAATAAATTTGAAGACTAAAATCCAAAGAGGGCTCGATAAGGATAAATATATATCAAATATATAAGAACCGTAGAGCAAATATTTATTAAAATAACAGATTAAAGTTTAAGCAAAGAAACGCTGCTTTCACCCTTAACGGGATCTTCTGAAACTAACAAAGTCAATCTGTAAACGCAGAAGTGGATATTTCAAAAAACGTTGCAACCGGAGGAAGGCAGGAAGACGATACTTTGGTTCGTGGAAACGTTCGCTGGCAAAGAACGGGAAAAAACGAATATAATACGTCATTAATAGGAGAGGTGAAAGACAAATACGCGCAAAGACAGAACCACGTTTATGGTATAAACGAGGTCGTAGACTAATGTTCTCTTAGGTGGTTCATAGAGACGTTCTCTGGCAATGAACGAAAAAAACGAAGATAATACGTCATATGTGGAGCGTATTTGTCTTTCACCGCTCCTATTAATGACGTATTATATTCGTTTTTTCCCGTTCTTTGCCAGCGAACGTTTCCACGAACCAAAGTATCGTCTTCCTTCTTCCTCCGGTTGCAACGTTTTTTGAAATATCCAGTTCTGCGTTTACAGATTGACTTTGTTAGTTTCAGAAGATCCCGTTAATGGTGAAAGCACACACACACACACACACACACACACACACACACACACACACACACACACACACACACACACACACATATATATATATATATATATATATATATAGATTTTGAGTTTATGTTGGTTATATACCAACACCTTAGTACGCAGGTTGGAGCACTCGACGAAGTGCGCAGGTTGGTTTGGTTACTCCGGAGTAGTGTAAAATAAAGTTAAATAAAAGTCAAATGATTAAAATTTAGCTTCGTTTATTACTGCTATATATATTTCAATGACAGCCATCTTTGGCTGTGACCTCTTCAGGCAGTTTAAATTAGTATGGTATAGACAAGTACATATGTTGTTTAGGTGTATAATATTGTCAATACTCTGATATGCCCAGTTCCTCAGTGAATTAACAACTCAACAAGGAACTGGGCATATCAGAGTATTGACAATATTATACACCTAAACAACATATGTACTTGTCTATACCATACTAATTCAAACTGCCTGAAGAGGTCACAGCCAAAGATGGCTGTCACTGAGAAATATATATAACAGTAATAAACGAAGCTAAATTTTAATCATTTGACTTTTATTTAACTTTATATATATATATATATATATATATATATATATATATATATATATATATATATATATAAAGAAAAAGGGATGAAATCGAAAATGCAACTGAAGTCTTATTTTTTTTTTAATATATATATTTATTTGGTTCCTTTACCGGTTTCGCAGTTCTTCTGCTTTTCAAAAGGTGAGTTGAGATGGAGGGTCTGTGGTTTTTCTCACAGATGTGAGAAAAACCACAGACCCTCCATCTCAACTCACCTTTTGAAAAGCAGAAGAACTGCGAAACCGGTAAAGGAACCAAATAAATATATATATTAAAAAAAAAATAAGACTTCAGTTGCATTTTCGATTTCATCCCTTTTTCTTTATACTTCTTCTCGTGTAGGACACCTCGGTTATTTTTCATTTTGTAAAAAAAACCTCACTTTCTAATATATATATATATATATATATATATATATATATATATGTATATATATTTAAAAGAATAGAGGTGTAACACACAAGTTATGATATATTGGTAAACGGAAAAGAAAATGCTGACAAATTGTTCACAGTGAAAAATAATTTAATTAGGAATAAGTGAGAATTAGTAATAGTGTTGGTTAGTATTCAGTTTTGGTTTTAAGTTTTACCGATTGCGCATTTCTAATGCTTTTCAAAAATAATTTTGAGATAGAGCGTCCGCGATGTTTGCTCTAATCTGATTAGTTTTGGAAATTCTAACTGTTTTTATGTTAAAAAAGTGGCTCCAGCGGTATTAAAATAAGTTTTGCGCCAATTTGCAAAAATTCTTCTGGTCAAAACAATTTTGATTCGTGGGTAGAGGTCATGTGAATGTTAAAAATTGATTTTGCGCCAAATGTAGGTTTGTGTCGGCTGATTGAAAAGTCGCTGAAAAATAAGTCTTTCAAAACAAATATGTGTGTGTGTGTGTGTGTGTGTGTGTGTGTGTAGTAGTAGTAAAGAGGTTCGTTGTTTTGATAATGGTCAGCAGGGATGTGTGTGCGAACCGCAGCCTGTTGACAGTTCAAATGCCTATTAAGACAAGTGTGTGTGTGTGTGTGTGTGTGTGTGTGTGTGTGTGTGTGTGTGTGTGTGTGTGTGTGTGTAGCAGAGTAATTCGTGGTAGAGGGGTGGTCAGTAGGAATGTGTCTGTAAGTGTGTGGGGGATATTTTACCATGTTAAAAGATATTTTTCAGCTCTTGTCTTATACGGAGAAATGTGTGTGTGTGTGTCTCTTTGTATGTTAATGTACGCGCGTGTATGTGTGTGTGTATATATGTGCGTCTGTGTGTGTGTGAGAATGTGTGTGTGTGTGTGTGGGTGAACCAGTAATTATTTTTGTCATACTGGTGAAATGGTGTACATTATTCGATATTTTCAGTAAAATCGATTCTCTCAATAGAACATCAAAAACCTTAATAATAAAAGGTGTGAAATGACATATAGTATTGGCATAATACCAAGGTGTGTGTGAGTGTGTCCAGATTGTAAATACTTGTGTACAAATAAGTATGTGCCCATCAGTGTGCAATGCATGTGTGCGTTTATGTATGTGTGTGTCGGCACGTTTATATCTATAGACATCAAAATGTATGCAAATTTGTGTATATTTGTGTTGCACCATAGAACATGTGTGTTTACGTATGTCATTGTGTTTATATGTGGGTAGAGATGTATGCTGATGTAGGTATGTATGTTGACGTGTGTATGTTGTGGGTTCGTCTTAGGGAGAAGTGTTTAGACGGGGTCCGTATTTGTTAATAAAGTAAGATTCCTTGCTGATGCGCTGGGTGTGGGTGGCATTATCTTTAAATTTGTAGAGGGGAAAGATTCTGAAGTTGGGATGATTTTGGGCGGCACAGGTATCAATGTGATAACTCAGTGGTATTTTCCTGTATTCCCGTATTTTAATTTGGGATCTATGGACAGTCATGCGTTGGCGGAGGCTGTTTTTGGTCTGGCCTATGTATTGTTCTCGACAACCTGAGCAAGTTAATACATATATTAGATTTTCTGATGTGCATGTGAAATTGTGTTTTACTATAAAACGTTGTCCTTCTTTGAAATATAATTCCGAACCCTCTATTAGGTTGATGCATATGCCACAGTTGGGTCTATCGCATTTCTTTACTGTGGGTTTCGTTGTTGTGGTTGGCAGTACTTTGGCATGTGTTAGGATGTTTTTCATTGACCTAGATTGTCTTTTGCTTTTTATGATATCGTGTGTTCGTAGGATATATATATATATGTATTTAAATATATATATATATATATATATATATATATATATATATATATATATATATATATATATATATACATACATATATATATATATATATATATATATATATATATATATATATATATATATATATATATATATATATATATATATATATATATATATACACATATATATATACACATATATATATAAACATATATATATATAATATATATAAACATATATATATATAATATATATACACATATATATATAAAGTGAAGGCGTGTGGCTGAGTGGTTAGAGAATTGGATTCGCAATCGTAAGGTTGTGAGTTCGATTCCTGGACCAGGCGATGCGTTATGTCCTTGGGCAAGACACTTTATTTCACGTTGCTCCTTCTACCTGGAGTTGCGACCGATAGATAGTATTAGCAATTGGAAAGACCAACGGAAACATTGTTCCCTCGGTCCGATTTGACGAAAGTCGATCGTTGAGAGATATATATAAAAATATATTTTTATTTTATCATTCTGTCTGCTTCTTGGTTAAATATTTCAAACAAATGTGGTTTTTCAACCCTTGTAATATTAGACACACGGTTGACTGTGTTTCTTACTGCATATATATTATTAATCGGCTCAGTATTTTATACTTGGAGCTTAATAGTTACAGGGTTTCAATTGGAGTTGTAACTCTAATTTTCATTTATATTTCTGCTCCCTCACAAGTCGAGCTTATTAAGTTGTGTGTGTTGGACTGTTGTTTCTATTCAATACACGCTTACTACGTTTGACTAGCGGCGCACGAGGTGATAAATTTCATCTTTCTGTGTGAACGTTGGTACATAGTGTTTGTTGCATTTAATCAGATTCTCTCGCTGATGATGCCTAAGGATTATCTGTTACAAACACACTCAGGGCGAAACAGATTAGGGATAATCTCTCCGAGAGATAAAATGGTTATTGAGGCGGTTTGTATAATAATATATTTTTATATTTTTATTTTATCATTCTGTCTGCTTCTTGGTTAAATATTTCAAATGTTGTCAGCCATAATCAAGCAGTACTCATCTGTCGATGAAACAAAGCTGATGAAACAAAGGCACCATAGTAAAAACTAATATATGGAACATTATATTATGTAACATTATTTTAATTTATATTCCTTTGAGTTCCGATGAGCCACTCTGTTTTTTTAAATATGTTAATTATTTTCAACTGAACCAGATCAATTATGATACATAGTCATCTGATCCAGAAATATTATACGGAGTAGCGAAACAATTGTAAACGGGCATTATTATTATTAATATTATTATTATTATTATTCTCTACATTCCTTACATCAAACTAAATATGTTGACAATCTTTTAATAATGTCTTCCTTGTGAAATTTGTGGACTTGTTTTGCTTAACTAATGAATATATAT